>JAMRYI010000146.1:0-283679 GCA_029231635.1 Ditylenchus weischeri | reverse complement strand
AATACATATCGCCGGCAACGATGAAACATATCACGGACACCAAAAAAACATATAGTCGACACCGACAAAATATATTGCCGACACCGAAAAAACATATTGCCGACACCGACGAAACATATTGCCGACACCGACGAAACATACATAGACTGTATAACGACAAGAAATTTCAAAAATCTCTTGAACCCTTGCTATGAAAAACGATGTAAAATAGAATTTCTAACCTCTTATTTGATGACGTCGAATTATTTTTTTCTCGCGCCGTGCTTCTTCTTGCAGCTGCTTCTGGCTCTTCTTTGGCATCGGAAAGCTGAAATTTTGAGTAGTTGGACACATGTGGCATGAAGTATAAACAATATGACACATAAAAAGACATTGAATTGACGTATTAATTAACATATACCGTAAATTCTATATTAAACTCCCATGGGGGATTATTTTTCAAGCTTGGAAAAATCCGGATATTGTCAATCAAAAATGGTCTTAACTCTTAAATCTTAGTCAAAAAAATGTGGGGTGAAGGATTATTAGAGAATATACGGTAATCGTTTTTCTGAGTATACATGCCCACTTTAATGGCACACTTACTCACTATCTAGAGGTACTCAATGCGGTCAAATCAGCAAAAAAACTCGTTCATTTGATTGTTAAACAATCTTTTTTATGACTGTCAGGATATAGAACACAGTCACAAAAACTGCTCGAAATAATAAAAATACAACTTTCCTTTCGAGACAAAAATTCAAATTCAAAAAGGTTCAATTTCAAATTCCTTCTAAATGACCACCTCCCTAAAAGCGTCCATATCCCCGGGTTCTAGTCCTCATTTTTCACCGATCTTTTTTTTTAAAGAAAGCTGAGATTTTGGGCTACATTTTAAGAGTGGCGCACACAAAATCGGCTAATAATAACTTTGAGAATTTGGCACTTGAAGCAGAAAATCACCAATTTGCTCACTGAAACCCCAAAAAACAAACCAAAAAAAATCTCAAAACCAAAATCCAAAACAATCATACTACTCCTGAGATTCTTAGCTTCAATTTAAAAAAAAATTGACCAAAAAACCAAACAAAAACACTCCAAAAAAACTAAAAACATCAAAAGTGGACAGACAAAACAGCTCTAATACTATATAGGAGATATCTCACAGTTAACTATCAGGTACTTAAAAATTTTTAGTTCGTGAACAGCACAAGTACCACAAATAAAGGATAAACACAACTTTTTAATATTTCCAGATTTTCATTTCGAGAGACTACATTTATCATGCAATCAGGCTTCAAAGCAGAAATGGATTTTGGTGTAGTAGTAACACCTAAAAGGCATGTTGTTCAGGAACGGTGGTGGTTGTTAAAGATCACAAAGGGTGCGCTCTCTCCCTCTACTCTAGCCACTACAACACAACTCGAAAAGGCATAAAACACACGCTAAAAATAAAAATTGAAGCCACTTCTCCCAAAACCTTTTCAAATAGAAAACAAATAAAATACCTATCGAATTAGAATTTGAACAATGCATGTGGTTCAGAATATTTTCACACACCAAAATACTCTTTTCTCCAACCAATTTACTAATTCACCCATCCAAAAAATTTTCACGAATTTTCAACAATTTCAACTTATTTCAACAATGTGCTAGTGGCATTGTGTTTTTGACTGACTTCTTAAAAATTTTTTTAGAGCAAGTTACTACCCTTTTTGTAGCAAATTTCACTGACTATAAAATGAGGGGTAACTTGCCTAAAAAGAGTCTGCAAAACGTTTAAAAACACAATGCTAACAACACGATTTTGAACGAGAGAGGACCGTTTATGAAAGCGTATACGGTATTCTTGCTAGAGACGGCATCCCGTTTCCAACAGTTTATTCATCATTGAGTGTTTTTCTTTTAGATAGTGGATTAACTAATGCGCACCATGGAGATGAAGACGACCAAATCCACTGCTTCAAACCGGAGGGACCTGTGCCAGAGGGACTCCAAATGCTCCAAGACGCCCGCTTCTCCACTGAAGATCTCCTGCCAATTGAAGAAGTAGACTCCGATGAAGACGAAGAAAATGGGTACGCCAGCGATCACTCACTCAACGAAGCTCAACTGTTAGAACTTGAAATTTATTCCGAATTTGTTTGATTGTTTCACTAATAAAATTCTTTGTTTCCAGTTTTATAGTGGAAAATTTGCGACAACGTCGAACAATATCCGACACTCTCCATTAAACCGACACTCTCTAATAAACCGACACCATGAAGCAGGGTTGAAAAATAAACCGAAATGTCGGCCTATTAGAGAGAATACGGTATATTAGTTTTTCGAACAACAACCGAAACACAAGGAAAAAAGCATTGATGTGGCCAGCAGTCTCACCTAACCTAGTCCCAGTGATCTTTACAACAATTACCACCACATTACAACCCGTTCCAAAACACTATACCTTTTCAAGGCGTTCCAAAGTGTCCAGATTAGGCTGGCTAAATGCTCGCATTCTCAGGGTCTCTGTCCACATTGCTACTTCCTCCTCGTCCTCATCATCTTCTTCCTCAGAGTCCTCTGAGTCCACATAATCCTGTTGGTTCTGCAAATCGCTTTTGAACTGAGGTCCATTGGCACTTTGAGCGATGCGTTTCTGCTTCCTCCGCTTACTTCTCTGTCTTTTCAACGCCTTGTCCTCCCGAAGAATTCCATGGACTTGGGTCGTCTAGGAGAAGCTGGTGTCCAATCCATCCTCTTCCCCCTCGTCCACATCTGTCAAACTGCTGGATCGGACTTTGCCCCAGTACTTCTGCTGTAATCGAAAATTCTGGTTCAAACCAAAATTTATTTCTTTTTATCTTAAAAATTTTGATGGATTATTAAAAATTGACTGTTTACATAACTCCACTTAGACTCCGGCGTAACACGTAACATCAAAAATTGTACCCTGCCTTTTTTTTAATTTATTTGTCACAAATTAAATTTATTTTCAAAATTCAAAATCACTGTCTCATTTTAAACTTACACTTCTAGGGCAACTTTGCGCGGAGAACGCGGAAAAAGAGATTATAAAGGCCCTGGCTGCAGTGATTCAACTTAATTCGTCGCCACGAACTTGCTTTTTACGTAACTCGATGTTACGCGGGTCATGACCCCTTCTTAGTTTTTTCATTTTGCAAAAATTAGTTTCTAATAATCAACTGCATAACAGACTATTTGAAAAAAGTTTTATTAGTAATAAGAGCACAATACTTAAAGGCAATTAGTTGTCCCACCGCAGCAACGTCATCCTTCATTTGGTATTCATTATCTCTAGCTGAAATATTAGAAAATTTCAAAAAAAGTTAATGAACAACCACCGGAAAACGTGCCTGTTGAGAAATAGATCGAGGAATGAACTTTCGATCATTACTGTTGTTATTGTTTCTTCTGTTGAAACTAGATGATCCGTTCTTAGACAAGATAGAAGAACCGCTCAAACATCTACTGCAAACCAAATGCTCTGATTCCTCTTCTATTCTACAAACTGAGAAATTAGGGCTCAATTTTTAGCATTTTTAACTGTAATTGTCTAATTGTATTTACAGTTATCTAAATTCTACATATTAATTTTTGTTGTTGCTGAGCACTTAGATTAGCAAGTAATCTTATCAAACTGTACAATTTAATTCAAAAATTCTGACAAGGCTATCTCGTAGAGCCATAGTTAATTTAATATATGGAATTTAAATATTTTCGGTGAGCAGACAAAAAATCCAATTTAAAGACTCGATAACATTTCAGAAATAATGTTAAAATTGCATTGGTTTTGTTGTAGATTTTTGAAACATATTTTTCTACAGTCATAGCTCGATATAGTGACTCCCTTGAAAAGTTCGATTTCAACATGGATTCGACATTTACAACAAACGGGTTTTGGAAAGTGTCGGACGCAGACAGGAATTAAACTTTAAAAGATGTCCCTATATCGAAGTTTGACTACGGAAAAATATGTTTTCAAAAAAATCAACAGGTCATTAAGGCATTCTCTAACTTGATGCTTCTCGACTCTCCAGGTTCGATTTTTCCTGTCTGTTCGCTAAAGATATTGACATTCATTTAGTAAATTGACTATAATGTACAAGATAGCGCTGTCAGAAGCTTTAAATCGAAGAGTACATTTTTCCATGTTTACTTGTAAGATTAACTAGCTTGCTCCACCCAGTCAATTTGGGTGGAGTGAATCGACTGTGTGAAGCCTTTGTTTAGCCTTTGTTAACTGCAAAACCAAAAAAATAATAAATATTAACTTATGCAGGGCATAGGCATATTTGTTGTCTACAGATGAAGACAGGTCCAGTTCAGAAACCATTATGCCATTGTCCTCCTGTGGGTGTTGTTTATGGTAGTAGATGTGCTGCTGTCTAGCAGACCCTATTTCCACTCCATCCAAATCAGGCATCAAAAAGCTGTCACTTAAAGAGCCTGTTGTAGTGTCAATAGGAGAATCCGGTTGTCCTCCGTAGCTAGAAGATGGCTCAGGGCTGCAATGTTTAGACTTCAAAATTTTTGAAAAATATTTTTATTTCCAAACTAACCTCGAAAGATTAGAGCATCCTCCCACTAAAGAAGGGTTGGTAACATTCTCAGGTGTAGCGATTACCTTATTTCCAGTTTCAAGAATCTTAACTTGTTTGATAGGCAGCGTGTATGGAGTAACTTGAGGGGGAGCTGGTGGAGAATAGGTAGGTGTAGGAATCTAAAAATTACAGCTCAAAAATTGCGTAGTTACTTTTGAATTTTCAAAAAAATTTATGACCTTGTCATTCGACGTATTTCCTCTAATAATTTTTCACTTCTTAATTTAAAAAACGTATTTGTAGCATTGTATCTTTGGCCCACTTTTATGTAGACTGCTCTCACGCATGTTGGCCCTAACCAATAAAGGGAGGGGCGGGGGGTGCGGTGGTGGTGTTGGCGGAGGTGTTGTGTCTTAGTACCTTTTGTTGGATTTTTTCGGTTATTATGCAAGGGTAGGCCAGGGTATGTTTAGACGAACTCAAATATGAGTCCCAGATATAATTAAGTCCGTCCTAACATATGGTAGCCTACCCTTGCCTAAGCCAATAACCAAAAAAAAAGAGTGTGGACCAAGGTAACACCCCCCCCGCTTTATCGGATAGGTCCCGCAAGTTACTACCTATTTTGTTGTTCATCTCATTAGCTACGAAGTGGATGATAACATGAATGTGAGTAGCCTTAAAAAAGTGGGTAAAAAGCAATGCCAAAAACACGATTTTGAATCAGGCGGATGCCGTTTTGTTAGAGAAAATACGGTACCTTAAATTCTGGAGCTAAATTAGGACTTGGCGCATAGCAAAACTGTGATTTCGCAGAGGGAACGTTGATGAAGAGGTCATTAGTGGAAATATATGTCTGGAAAAAATTAAATTTTCATAATGCAACGACTTATAATTAGGGCCCCAAATTCTATGCACTAAAAAATGCGAAATATGCACATAAAATATGCGCTAAAAATGCTTAAATATGCGCTAAAAACGTAAAATATGCAGTATAATTTTTAGACTAAAATTTTTAAATGTACCGCATAAATTTTGTGCAGAATCATTATATGTCGTAAAATTGCTGTAAAACATGCTTTTAAACGGTTTGGCAGCTTATACCTGCTTTAAACATACTTTTTGGATAATGCTAAATTTTTTTGCAAAAAAAGTTGACCAAAATTTGACATATGGCTTTGTTGAAGCAAGGTGATTTAACCTAAGGATTTAATCCATTTGACTTTAGGATTTAATTCATTTGACCTAGGATTTGAACATAGCTTTCAAAAAAAATTCTGCTCCCATGAAGATGCCGCAGGATTTCAGTCGAAAAAGATTTCTGAAAAGTGTTGACCGCCATTTACTAGCTAAATTGCAAAAAAAGATTTTGTAAAGCAATTTCGAGAGATCTAGGGGTTCTGTACTCCTGCCACTCTTTCGCATCTTCTCGCAAATATAAACAATGTGCATTTTGCAATTTTCGAAATTAATATCTTTACAAACCAAATCGGTGCTTTGCACTGTTATTTTGCTACTTTAACTGAAATTATGAATCGCACGGTACTGAAAAGTTAGCTAACTCAATAGAGGTTATTTAGTGAAAAATCTCCGTATTTCACGCTTGAAAATAAAGTATCCCGGTTTTGGAAACTAAGATATTGACTTATTTATACACAAAAGACGAGATTCGGCATGCTGCGACATCTTTTAAACCAAAAATTTCTGAGATTTTCTACAATATGCAGAAAATATGCGTCAAAATCGCAAAATATGCAAAATATGCACTAAAAATGGAAAATATGCAAAACATGCTGCATAAAAGTACGAAAAAAGTACTCAAACAGGGCTAAAAGTGAGTTTTTTGTGCATAACTATTGCTTGCATATCCGCAGAAAAATATGCATTTGTATAGAATTTGGGGCCCTACTTATAATACACCAAGTTACCCTATCAATCGAAAGCAGATCTTCAGTTATGCTTGTCTTGTCTGTGTTATCTTCCCTGCTCACTTCACTTATGGTCTCAAATTCCAATTCGTTGTCTTCAGGAATAGTTTCACAGCTTTTAGCACATAAAGCATTGCCTTCCAAAGAGCTTGAGACAACAGCTCTTGAACCTTCTGGCATAATTAATGGCTGTCGTGCTGGAAAATAGTGCCATTTAGTGGTAATTTCAGTTGATCATAGTTAATTTCATTAATCACCTATAGTTCTGTTGTTGCACAACGGAACTATCATAGTCTTGCCCGAAAGACTTCTCCTAAGTGGGGGTGGACTTCTAAAATTCATACTTTGTTAAAATTATAGATCTGAGTATTAATAGCAAGAAAAAGTTTTTAAATTTTCGGTAACTATGCCACTGTGCTTCAAGTATACTTTTTATTTGATTTAAACTAGGGTTGGGATATCTCCGGAGTTTTTCTAAGTCGGAGATATCTCCGGAAATATAACCGGCGATTTTCTAATTTTCTGGAGGTTTTCTGAGATTTTTCCCGAATATTGTCTTAGTAATCTTGCAAACTGTGCTACAGTCAACCATCCCAATACAGTCAACTCTCAGTCAACAAAAAACTAGGCTGAGAGATGCAAAATGCGAGACAAGTGGGAAATTTTATTTTGCAACGAAAATATTTTAACTTAAAAATAAAATCTCCGATTTTTACTGATCGCAGGTTTTGGAGATATCTCCGAAAATCTCTGGAAAATCTCCGGTGATATATTCATCACCCAGCCCTAATTTAAACCATATGTTTTCAAGACTCTTTCAAACTTTTTAAAAAGAGTACAGTCAACCCTCGATTGAACGGCCCCTCGACTTAACGAATAAATTTAAGCCCCCTGTCTAGGCTCTACTTGGTTAGGTTTGACTGAAAATTATTCAAATGAAACCTTTATTTAACTGCACACTCAATTGAAAGTCCCCCAGGGTTGGTCCCAAGAGGGCCGTTAAATCGAGGTTTGACTATAATAGGGATTTCTAACGAACTTTTTGGCCTCTTCCACTGTCAACTGTGAATAGTTTTTCAACGTCTTCTAAGGTGTTTCAGAAAAATACATAAAATAAACAAATCTAAAACGCTAAAAAAGTCAAGTATACGATAAAATACTTTTCACAGTTAACTATTCACTAGTTTCTTCGACTTTCGATCTATAGTTTAACTGCGCAAGCTATTTGAAAAAGTTAATTGTTTAAAGTAGTTGACTGAAAAATAGTTAACATTCAGAAACTAAACCTTATTTAATTAAATTTTTTACCTTTCTTCTTCTCTCCTAAAAGCTGAAGGTGAAGGAGGTGGGAATAGCACATGCCGGACCTTAGCTTGACCACCGACTGTTTTACCTGCATCGTCAACTGTATTATTATTTTTGATCACACCTGAATCAAATGGCTGGACAACTGAATCCTGGACAGCAGTAGGTAACGCAAAAGAAGCTTTTTTGTTGAAAACTGCAGGATTAGCTGAAGAAGCACACGGTGTAACAATCAGTGGGGTGAGACTTTCGAATTCATCTAGCCTAGCGAACATTAGGTGCATAAAACGACGCTAAAAACAAGAATCTTTGATTTATAGGTTTTTTTTATTCATACCCGTCCCTCAGCATTGTGAGAGTCTTTGGAAGGAGATAGACGATAGTCTTTATCATTGGATGTACACTGAGCACTACCCTCTTTGCGACGATTGTAACAGCAAATTATTGGCATGGTCAGCTGCAAAGTTTCATAACGAAAATCTGATAAAATAGTGTTATTTTTTACGTTAATAGTTTAAAAACTTTGCCTTGCTTAACAAAGCAATATTAACACGCCCAGGCCCGCCGGTGAGACCGGTTGATTCTGGCGCAGAATTTAATGCTGAATCCTATTTACTTTTTGACTTTAGGCAAAAAGCGTAAAAAAGTGGGTCAAAATAGCGATTTTTAAAATTTACTCATTTTTTCGACACGAAAAATTAAATAGCTCATAATTTCGAAATTTTACAATGACATATAGAAGCTAAAATATACGTTAGATAGAGGAATGACAGGGCTACATTTTATTATATAATTTGCTTTTACGAGGAGGGGGAAATGCAAATAACTCAAAGTTGGGTAAAAATGACCACATTTTGGAGACTCCAATTTTACAAAAATTTTACAAACACATGCAGGCGATTTTGGACTCATTGTAGCTAAAGAAGTATCAAATGCAAAAATCTCATTGAAATATTGCAGGAAAGGATTCTATGGGATAAACAAAATCCTGCTTTTTTGACATTTTATAAATGATCACACAAAACACATCAGCCATGGCATTTTGACTGGATTACAACATTGTATACAGCCATTGTCCTACATGTAATTTAAGCAAACCTCACGAATGGGACGGAGCTCATCCAGTTTTCCACTTGAATTTTCAGGACGCGTGGATTTGTCATCAGCGCAATGCTGCAAAGCATTTGGTACCTATTACGTGAGAATGTCTGCTGAGCGTGCTGTGATGATGCCAGGTTGGGGAGAAAATTGCTTTCACTGGTACCTTGTAGAAGACCATTCATGCCAAGACTTATCCAAAGTTCCATAAGCTTAAATAAATCAACAATACTAACAAAGGTGAACAAAGAGTCTCATACCCCTTTGATTTCAACCTCGTTAGTTGGGTTGAATAAAGCCTCTTCATATTGGCGACCTTTAGAACGCCTCTTGAGATTGAGCAACTCAATATTTGTGTGCTGTATGATCCTAAATTCACAAGCATTACCAAATACACACATTTGTAACCACTTACATGGCAACAACTCCTGGAGAGATGAATGAAGAGAATAATTGCTCCTTCAGCTTAGGCTTAGGCTTAGTCGCCAATATGAAGAGGCTTTATTCAACCCAACTAACGAGGTTGAAATCAAAGGGGTATGAGACTCTTTGTTCACCTTTGTTAGTATTGTTGATTTATTTAAGCTTATGGAACTTTGGATAAGTCTTGGCATGAATGGTCTTCACAAGGTACCAGTGAAAGCAATTTTTCTCCACCCAACCTGGCACATCATCACAGCACGCTCAGCAGACATACCAAATGCTTTTGCGAGCATTGCGCTTTGATGACAAATCCACGCGTCCTGAAAATTCAAGTGGAAAAAACTTGGATGAGCTCCGTCCCATTCGTGAGGTTTGCTTTGGAATTATTACATGTAAGACAATGGGCTATGTATACAATGTTGTAATCCAGTCAAAAGATGCCATGGCTGATGTGTTTTGTTTGTGATCATTTATAAAAATGTCAAAAAAAGCAGGATTTTGTTTATCCCGTAGAATCCTTTCCTTGCAATATTTCAATGAGATTTTTTTTGCATTTGATACTACTCTCTTAGGGCTACACAATGAGTCCAAAATCGCCTGCATGTGTTTGTAAAATTTTTGTAAAATTGGAGTCTCCAAAATGTGGTCATTTTTACCCAACTTTGAGTTATTAAATTTTGATTTCATGTACTATTCAATCTAATTCTTACACTGTCGTTTTGATATTTTAGAGCTATCTCCTTTATCCAATATGCAATGTAAATTTACAGTAGGCTCATAAATTATCAAAAAAAGTGTAATAAAATCAAGGAGAGCACACAGAAAAATAAAATATACCGTAAACACTCTAATTAGCGGGCCCTCAACTTTGAAGACCTATATCTCAGCCCAGAGCAAAAATTTCGCAAATTTGTTTTTTGCATTTTTTAACTATTACAAACTCTATCGATTGAAAATCTGGACATCAACTCAAAAATTTTCCGATTTTGGAGGGTTCAAAAATTTTGGTGCTGGCCTTATAATTAGACACTTCACGGTATGTGGTCTCGCATGACTCGCGAACAATTACTAACATTACTAAGTTTATTTCAAGGTGTATCTAACATAAATGCAAAACTCACAGAGAAAAGTGCTATACTGGAGATCAATAGTAAAATAATTCCAAAGGAGAGTGGTTCGATGTGTAGGTAGTCGATAATAAATTTACGGACAGCACACAATGCAGCTAGCCAATTGTCTTTGTTTTTGGGCATAGGTTAGATGAAATAGCCCTTAAAAATATGCAACATTTTCTCTACTTTTTACACTTTTCTCTACTTTGTAAAAACATTAGATTTTAAAACGCATGCATCAATTTTGAAAGTTTGGTTTTGGAATAGTTTGCCGTATGAGTTCTTAGTTTTGATATTTCGGTTTTTCAAAATTTGCAGCACTGTCATCAAGCTTTCGTAATTTTCAAGCCAGGTGTCCGAATTTTGGGCAGTTATAAAAAAATTGAGTCGGATACTGTAAATTTGACGCTAGTATTTGACGGGGGCGGGTATATTCCAGGAAAGGGGTGGCAGGTGGTGAGGATGTATTCTAGTAGCGCCATAAATTTGGTATTTTATGAACTATTAATTTTCAACCTTTAAAAGTGTTTTAGACGTTTTCGCCCACTGATAGAACAACGCAGAAATTCTTTTCTTGCCGTTTTTTTTCTACTTTAAAAGTAGAAGTCAAGTTTGGTCATTAGGACAATAACACGACGACATGACCTAAGTAATATGTCTTGGTCTCGAAAGCAAAACATTTTTGAAGTGTTTACTGTATGTCGTGACGGACATACAGTAGCGAGCAAAAAAATGCATCAAAGAAAAAATTAACGTTTTTTTTTGTTTAAAAGCAATTTTCTGGCGCAATTTTATGATTCTAACCAAAAATGAACAAGAGCATTTCTGTAGCATTTTTAACGCTCTTTCGAATGGTATGTAGTTTTCATTAAAGACGTTTTAAATTTTATGGAAAAATAGGCGATTGATTTACAACACCACTTTTTTCGACGTGCAAAACAAATGCATCAAAATGTTTGTATTAATGTTGTCAAAAAGCACATCGTTTACATTGGTGCTTAAAGTGTATAATTGATTAGTTTTTAGAAATGCCGAAAAAACACCTTTCAAGTGACTCAAAAAAGCGATCGTTCGTGCTAAAGAGCGAGGTGATACAGACAGGCTCGTGGCTACACAATTTGGCGTTGATCAAGCAACGGTCTCTCGGATTTTCGGGCGCAGTAAAGCAGGCAAAGGCGTGAGAAGAAAGCTCGGAAGCGGTCGTCCAAGAAAATCGACACAGAGGCAAGATCGTGCTATGGTTCGAAAGGCTCGAGCAGATCCAAAAAAGACTTGACCAAAAAACAAGAATAAACACAAGAACCTGGCGGCATTGATGGAAGCGATCAAGAAAGAATGGCGGGGAATTCCTATGGAAGTATTGATTAAACTTGTTCATTCTATGCCACGTCGTTGTCAAGCTGTTATTGATGCAAATGGTTATGCTACGAAGTACTAGTTGTTCAATAAACGTTTTGATGCATTTTTTTTTGCACGTCGAAAAAAGTGGTGTTGTAAATCAATCGCCTATTTTTCCATAAAATTTAAAACGTCTTTAATGAAAACTACATACCATTCGAAAGAGCGTTAAAAATGCTACAGAAATGCTCTTGTTCATTTTTGGTTAGAATCATAAAATTGCGCCAGAAAATTGCTTTTAAACAAAAAAAAACGTTAATTTTTTCTTTGATGCATTTTTTTGCTCGCTACTGTATGTCCGTCACGACATACAGTAAACACTTCAAAAATGTTTTGCTTTCGAGACCAAGACATATTACTTAGGTCATGTCGTCGTGTTATTGTCCTAATGACCAAACTTGACTTCTACTTTTAAAGTAGAAAAAAAACGGCAAGAAAAGAATTTCTGCGTTGTTCTATCAGTGGGCGAAAACGTCTAAAACACTTTTAAAGGTTGAAAATTAATAGTTCATAAAATACCAAATTTATGGCGCTACTAGAATACATCCTCACCACCTGCCACCCCTTTCCTGGAATATACCCGCCCCCGTCAAATACTAGCGTCAAATTTACAGTATCCGACTCAATTTTTTTATAACTGCCCAAAATTCGGACACCTGGCTTGAAAATTACGAAAGCTTGATGACAGTGCTGCAAATTTTGAAAAACCGAAATATCAAAACTAAGAACTCATACGGCAAACTATTCCAAAACCAAACTTTCAAAATTGATGCATGCGTTTTAAAATCTAATGTTTTTACAAAGTAGAGAAAAGTGTAAAAAGTAGAGAAAATGTTGCATATTTTTAAGGGCTATTTCATCTAACCTATGCCCAAAAACAAAGACAATTGGCTAGCTGCATTGTGTGCTGTCCGTAAATTTATTATCGACTACCTACACATCGAACCACTCTCCTTTGGAATTATTTTACTATTGATCTCCAGTATAGCACTTTTCTCTGTGAGTTTTGCATTTATGTTAGATACACCTTGAAATAAACTTAGTAATGTTAGTAATTGTTCGCGAGTCATGCGAGACCACATACCGTGAAGTGTCTAATTATAAGGCCAGCACCAAAATTTTTGAACCCTCCAAAATCGGAAAATTTTTGAGTTGATGTCCAGATTTTCAATCGATAGAGTTTGTAATAGTTAAAAAATGCAAAAAACAAATTTGCGAAATTTTTGCTCTGGGCTGAGATATAGGTCTTCAAAGTTGAGGGCCCGCTAATTAGAGTGTTTACGGTATATTTTATTTTTCTGTGTGCTCTCCTTGATTTTATTACACTTTTTTTGATAATTTATGAGCCTACTGTAAATTTACATTGCATATTGGATAAAGGAGATAGCTCTAAAATATCAAAACGACAGTGTAAGAATTAGATTGAATAGTACATGAAATCAAAATTTAATAACTCAAAGTTGGGTAAAAATGACCACATTTTGGAGACTCCAATTTTACAAAAATTTTACAAACACATGCAGGCGATTTTGGACTCATTGTGTAGCCCTAAGAGAGTAGTATCAAATGCAAAAAAAATCTCATTGAAATATTGCAAGGAAAGGATTCTACGGGATAAACAAAATCCTGCTTTTTTTGACATTTTTATAAATGATCACAAACAAAACACATCAGCCATGGCATCTTTTGACTGGATTACAACATTGTATACATAGCCCATTGTCTTACATGTAATAATTCCAAAGCAAACCTCACGAATGGGACGGAGCTCATCCAAGTTTTTTCCACTTGAATTTTCAGGACGCGTGGATTTGTCATCAAAGCGCAATGCTCGCAAAAGCATTTGGTATGTCTGCTGAGCGTGCTGTGATGATGTGCCAGGTTGGGTGGAGAAAATTGCTTTCACTGGTACCTTGTGAAGACCATTCATGCCAAGACTTATCCAAAGTTCCATAAGCTTAAATAAATCAACAATACTAACAAAGGTGAACAAAGAGTCTCATACCCCTTTGATTTCAACCTCGTTAGTTGGGTTGAATAAAGCCTCTTCATATTGGCGACCTTTAGAACGCCTCTTGAGATTGAGCAACTCAATATTTGTGTGCTGTATGATCCTAAATTCACAAGCATTACCAAATACACACATTTGTAACCACTTACATGGCAACAACTCCTGGAGAGATGAATGAAGAGAATAATTGCTCCTTCAGCTTAGGCTTAGGCTTAGTCGCCAATATGAAGAGGCTTTATTCAACCCAACTAACGAGGTTGAAATCAAAGGGGTATGAGACTCTTTGTTCACCTTTGTTAGTATTGTTGATTTATTTAAGCTTATGGAACTTTGGATAAGTCTTGGCATGAATGGTCTTCACAAGGTACCAGTGAAAGCAATTTTCTCCACCCAACCTGGCACATCATCACAGCACGCTCAGCAGACATACCAAATGCTTTTGCGAGCATTGCGCTTTGATGACAAATCCACGCGTCCTGAAAATTCAAGTGGAAAAAACTTGGATGAGCTCCGTCCCATTCGTGAGGTTTGCTTTGGAATTATTACATGTAAGACAATGGGCTATGTATATAATGTTGTAATCCAGTCAAAAGATGCCATGGCTGATGTGTTTTGTTTGTGATCATTTATAAAAATGTCAAAAAAAGCAGGATTTTGTTTATCCCGTAGAATCCTTTCCTTGCAATATTTCAATGAGATTTTTTTTGCATTTGATACTACTCTCTTAGGGCTACACAATGAGTCCAAAATCGCCTGCATGTGTTTGTAAAATTTTTGTAAAATTGGAGTCTCCAAAATGTGGTCATTTTTACCCAACTTTGAGTTATTAAATTTTGATTTCATGTACTATTCAATCTAATTCTTACACTGTCGTTTTGATATTTTAGAGCTATCTCCTTTATCCAATATGCAATGTAAATTTACAGTAGGCTCATAAATTATCAAAAAAAGTGTAATAAAATCAAGGAGAGCACACAGAAAAAATAAAATATACCGTAAACACTCTAATTAGCGGGCCCTCAACTTTGAAGACCTATATCTCAGCCCAGAGCAAAAATTTCGCAAATTTGTTTTTTGCATTTTTTAACTATTACAAACTCTATCGATTGAAAATCTGGACATCAACTCAAAAATTTTCCGATTTTGGAGGGTTCAAAAATTTTGGTGCTGGCCTTATAATTAGACACTTCACGGTATGTGGTCTCGCATGACTCGCGAACAATTACTAACATTACTAAGTTTATTTCAAGGTGTATCTAACATAAATGCAAAACTCACAGAGAAAAGTGCTATACTGGAGATCAATAGTAAAATAATTCCAAAGGAGAGTGGTTCGATGTGTAGGTAGTCGATAATAAATTTACGGACAGCACACAATGCAGCTAGCCAATTGTCTTTGTTTTTGGGCATAGGTTAGATGAAATAGCCCTTAAAAATATGCAACATTTTCTCTACTTTTTACACTTTTCTCTACTTTGTAAAAACATTAGATTTTAAAACGCATGCATCAATTTTGAAAGTTTGGTTTTGGAATAGTTTGCCGTATGAGTTCTTAGTTTTGATATTTCGGTTTTTCAAAATTTGCAGCACTGTCATCAAGCTTTCGTAATTTTCAAGCCAGGTGTCCGAATTTTGGGCAGTTATAAAAAAATTGAGTCGGATACTGTAAATTTGACGCTAGTATTTGACGGGGGCGGGTATATTCCAGGAAAGGGGTGGCAGGTGGTGAGGATGTATTCTAGTAGCGCCATAAATTTGGTATTTTATGAACTATTAATTTTCAACCTTTAAAAGTGTTTTAGACGTTTTCGCCCACTGATAGAACAACGCAGAAATTCTTTTCTTGCCGTTTTTTTTCTACTTTAAAAGTAGAAGTCAAGTTTGGTCATTAGGACAATAACACGACGACATGACCTAAGTAATATGTCTTGGTCTCGAAAGCAAAACATTTTTGAAGTGTTTACTGTATGTCGTGACGGACATACAGTAGCGAGCAAAAAAATGCATCAAAGAAAAAATTAACGTTTTTTTTTGTTTAAAAGCAATTTTCTGGCGCAATTTTATGATTCTAACCAAAAATGAACAAGAGCATTTCTGTAGCATTTTTAACGCTCTTTCGAATGGTATGTAGTTTTCATTAAAGACGTTTTAAATTTTATGGAAAAATAGGCGATTGATTTACAACACCACTTTTTTCGACGTGCAAAAAAAAATGCATCAAAACGTTTATTGAACAACTAGTACTTCGTAGCATAACCATTTGCATCAATAACAGCTTGACAACGACGTGGCATAGAATGAACAAGTTTAATCAATACTTCCATAGGAATTCCCCGCCATTCTTTCTTGATCGCTTCCATCAATGCCGCCAGGTTCTTGTGTTTATTCTTGTTTTTTGGTCAAGTCTTTTTTGGATCTGCTCGAGCCTTTCGAACCATAGCACGATCTTGCCTCTGTGTCGATTTTCTTGGACGACCGCTTCCGAGCTTTCTTCTCACGCCTTTGCCTGCTTTACTGCGCCCGAAAATCCGAGAGACCGTTGCTTGATCAACGCCAAATTGTGTAGCCACGAGCCTGTCTGTATCACCTCGCTCTTTAGCACGAACGATCGCTTTTTTGAGTCACTTGAAAGGTGTTTTTTCGGCATTTCTAAAAACTAATCAATTATACACTTTAAGCACCAATGTAAACGATGTGCTTTTTGACAACATTAATACAAACATTTTGATGCATTTGTTTTGCACGTCGAAAAAAGTGGTGTTGTAAATCAATCGCCTATTTTTCCATAAAATTTAAAACGTCTTCAATGAAAGCTACATACCATTCGAAAGAGCGTTAATAATGCTACAGGAATGCTCTTGTTCATTTTTGGTTAGAATCATGAAATTGCCCCAGAAAATTGCTTTTAAACAAAAAAACGTTAATTTTTTCTTTGATGAATTTTTTTGCTCGCTACTGTATATACATCCGACAACAGCGCTATAGTAAAGGGGGAAAATCTCCACAAAAAATCTCATATCTCGTCAATAGCTAATAAAACCATAAAAGCTCTTTCTTTGAGTGAAAGATGTATAAAAAAAGTTTTTTGATGGCTGCTTGAGGCATTAAGGAAAGGTCTTGCCATATTCAAGGGTTAAATTACACAAACAAAAGAAGCTAGCAATAGTAGTATCCAAAGCAGTCTTTGCACTTAAATCGTAACTTAAAGTTAAAATTCATGGCCTAAACTGTAGTAAATACTGGTTAAATGAATTTTTCGCTAAATAATGATTAACTATTTGGTCAAAGGAAAAACTTGTCAAAAGTGAAACATCTCATAACAAAGCTTGTTAAAAATTGGCTTTAACTGCCCCTCTTTAATGCAAAATATAAAAATGTAAAAAAACTTGCTACTACCACCTAGCTAACACAATCTGCATCAGGCTACTTAGATACCACGCGGATCAACCTGAGAATAAAACCACGCTACTGAAGATGAAACTAATTTGCTCATTGTATTATTATTAACTGTATGCTAATCGAATGTGCTGATCAAACATGCTTTTATTCTTTTTTATGGCATATACAGTCAACCCTCGATTCAAATTTACACCTAGCGACCGGCTTTAACTGTATTGGCCTAAATTTGTAAAATTTGAGCTGTAATAAAAAAATTTATACATTTTCACTTTTTTGATATTTTTCATTAGCGGGGGGGGGGTGTGATGGGGAGGGTGTTGTTGGAATGACAATTCAAATTTTCAACAACTTCGACAACTAGCTAAGTTTGCTCAGGCTTATTTTAAGGGCCATTACTTCAGCGGGCGATCGTTTTTTATTTTTCCGCCAAAGCTTTTATGATAATTTTTTAACTTATTTTTTAACTTTTTCTAAGCATTTACTTTTAAACGACAAATACAGTGTTTTATAAAAATAATTAAAACTAAGTTACGAATTTTCTTAGTTAGAACATGCAAATTTAGAAGGTTCAAGAACATTCAAATTTCATGCTTGGTTATAACATAAAAGCATTAATGACCTTTTTAACACTAATATCTCTATTAAATGTGCTGAGAATAAGTAAAAAATAAATTAGATGAAAAATTATCAAAAAAATTAGTGAAAAAATCCAAAAAAAAATATTGCGCTTCCCCCTTATAGTAAATAAGTTATCCATTTTGCCGCCTTTTTAGCTAAACAGGACTAAACAGAAAATTGTAGTTTAGAATTAAAATTTTAAATTTTTCCGCAAACTTTGAAGAACCAAAAAGCAAAAGAAAAGAGGTAAAACAAGCCAGCCACTAACAAATAATTCTAATGCTACTACACATGCAAATTTGTCTTTAATCAATGCAATCTGCAAAGGCCCTTATTTGCTGACTCTTAAGAGAGCGCTTGTGAAATAGCCAAAGGGCAGTGCCAATCAAGAATGGAGGAGGAGGGTGGCGAGTATGACTTATAACTGGAACAATGGCTCTTTCTGCACATCTATGAAAATTTGTGACAGCCTGTCCGAATATTTATTCTTTGGTTTGTGGCCAACAAAGGGATTAGAGAGCAGTAGAGTGCACAAGCCTGACTTGAAACTGGGTATGTTGGGCATAAAAGGGCTTTTAAAATTGTGTGTCATTTTGCTATTGACAGGGTTAAATAATCGGAGCACTTGAACCTGAGCACCCCAGTCAAATCAGCTTGGAGGATCAAGGCAAACTTTTTCCAATTTTTTTTCACCAATCATTTTTTGTATATAATAATGATAAAAAAATGAAAATGTTTCATACATGTTTGTTTTATCATTTTTCACAAAAAAAATATTTGGTGAAAAAAAAGTTGCCTTGATCCCCAAGCTGATTTGACTGGGGGCTCAAGTTCAAGTGAGTGGGGGATAGGGGGTTGCTCAGGTTCAATTCAGCCAAATAATCTTTAAAAAAGTCGAGAGAAGTTTTATTCACAAAGAAATTTTGGGTCAAAAAACAATAGTGTTAAAAAATAGATGAAATGTGCTTGACTAGCAACAGTCAAATTTTTTTCAGAGTAGACCATAGTTTTTTTCCTTTTCCACACTAAGAGTTATAAGTCTCAAGAGACAAATTGTCTTGTTTCAAGCATTGTGTTCTTCCACCACCTAAAACATGTTTAACTATAAGACCAAATATACATGCTATTTGAAAAATTTTTAAAGTTTACCTATTTTACAATTAAATTTCACAATTTCAAAAATTAACTGTAGTTTGTAAGTTATTTACTTTTTAGAGTATTTCAGACTCTTATACCTAGAAATGTGTTTTTCCGTCGTTAAAAGCAGAAGTTTTGACTTGTGCTATAAAAATGTAATTACAACTAAAAAAATTCCAATCCAATTTGTAGCTTTGACTGCAGAAGACGTACATAATGAAATAGATGAAAAAACAATTGGACGATTGCAAAACCAAATAAAATGTTTAGGAAAGGAATTAAAACAGATTACAATATAAAAACATAATTAGAAAGGCAAACTCACGACCAACAATAAAACTGCTACAAATATTATCATTCTGAACAATTACTTCACACTGTCTCTGCCTCAGTCTTGAGCAGAAGCAAAATTTTTCGAGGAGATGCAGAAACTTTTGAAACCCCTCATTCATACCCTTCAATTGCAACGGAACAAAAAAAGCACCGTAAAATTTGCTGGTGAAATTCAAACTTTTCGTAATGCAAATGGATCTGATTGTTTTTTTTTCAATAGAAAAATATTTGCTAAACTACACTGTAAAAAAATGCATAAAGCAAAAAATATGCGCAAGAAAAACATTGGATATTGCAGCTTTTCCGAATCGCTAGCCTCATTGAGATGACAAATCATATGTCCAGTTAATAAATTTTTAAATTGAGATCAAACGTAAACCATCTTAACTGTCAACGCACAACTGTCAGCGCCAAGAAGCTGACAAATTTTTTAAAGTAATGTTCTATTTACTAGCAAAGCCTGATAAAGCTAAACTTGAGAACAACTGCAGAAACCAAAAAGAAATCAATGGGAACATCTTTTCGGCAAACGGATTCTCAGCGAACACTAACACGCTTCTAATCAAAAAATTATCAGACAAAACGGGATTGCGAGAGTAAATTTTTAATTTTCGTGAAATTCACTGCTCAGTTGCACTACAGAATGGGGCAAAAAACAAGGCCATTATTTACTTTTAGGACTTTTCTTCTTGTGAATCATATTTAAATTTTTAGTTTTGCTTTCACGGATTTTACATTTTCATTTTTACAGAAAAAAGTCAGCTCAAAAAGCAGCAATTGACACTTGTTTCTTATGCTGTCTTTTGTAATATTTTGACCAATAATTTTTTTGTTAAGTATAATAACCCATGTGACTGTAGTTTCTAAAAAATTGTTGGTTGAAATCTCAAAAAAAATTCGGGGCTTTACCGCTGTGCGAAAGCCGTTTACAAAAATTCCTTAAAATAGCCGAATTTTTTTCGCCCGACTGTGTACACGAATGACGTTTAGCCGACCATGTATTCGAGCTTTTGTGTACAAAACCTGTGTACGGTGCATGCTATTCAATTTTTTTCAAAAAAAGACGGGAATATTCCTGCTTCACACACGGTCGTCCTGCTCTAAATTCTATGTTCCAGTATTTTTTTTATTGATTTAAACGATGAAAGATTTACTGAAAAACGAGAAAATCACAGTCCTATTTTTATTTCGCACACGAATACACTGATTTTACATTGAAAACACAAACATTTTTGTTCATCAATTACTGCTACCAAGATAACGGATCTATTATTTCTTCTTCAGGCATCTAGGTGGAAAGGCCAGCACGAGCCAAGGCGTCGTTGAGAATGGCCTACAAACCTCGTTTTTATATACTTTTATTTTTAGATATTTTTACGTATTTATTTAAAATATTATTGCGATTTATCGTTTTCTACAGTTGATTTTTAGGCAGTCGAAAATGTTATATATTGGGTTGGTGCATAATTAAAGATCGTTTTTTCGTATGATGTTTTATTTGACAACGGAACAATAAAGTACGGTCTGAGATATAATTTCGACGACTATTCTGGAGCATAATCACCTTCTACTTCAAGAGCTGCTTCCCACTTGGCCGGAAAATGAACGATTCCCCGAGCAAAGAACCGAGAATTTTTAGAAGAATCTTCTATTTTGCCGTTAATTCGTTTAAGAACTTGTCAAAAAAGTCTTGAAATAAAGGGTTCTTTAGTCTTTTCTACAATATGCAAGTTTTTCTTTTACTCTTAGGCTTAGTTAGTGCGCTTGCTTTTCTTCCAGAACTTGAAGTAGAAAAAGGCTTTAAAGAGCTGCTGGTCGAAATGGGTAACAAATCGAAAATGTAATCATAGCCCAGAATTTTATGGGAAATTTCAAGAGTAAAACTTTTTGATTTTGGATCCTAAATTACTTGCTTCCTTTAAGCTACTTGAAGTATGCAGAAAGCACGTATACGCCAAAAAATAAATTCGAAAAATTGTTGATAATTCAACCAAGGTGAAAAATAGAGAAGTTCAGATCTCACAGCTAGTGGAAGTCTACCCAGCCGTCAGCTCAAATTTGCGTTGTCGCTTGCCTTATCTGCGAAGTCTTCAGCGTCACACTGTTCAAGAAGTTATTGCAGAAGAGGTTGCAGAAGATGAGAATCAAGCTGGACAAGAAATAGGCATCTCAGACGATGAAGAGATTTGCAGATTTTTATTATTGTTGAATTTAATTTTGGTTTTTTACATTGTTATTGGGCCCAAAGTTCTGGACCCCAAACGACGGCTCCCAAAATACCCATAATTTTTTCAAATAGTGAACTCTTAAAATTATACAAAGAACGCATAAAAACTCACCTGCTTTTCGCGATTCTTTGCCTCCTGGATTTTCTTCTGTTTCTTAGCATTCCACGACTTAAAATAGAAGTATCCTACAACATATGTGACAATAATGCCTCTTAAGCTGTTTTTAAGACCTAAACAGCAAAGATTTCAGTGTAAATACCAAAAGCCGGTTTTGTACTACTGACCATAATCCTCGTGACTGTCAAATGTGGTCTTCAAGAAGTAGGACACCTTTCGGAAAGATGACTTAATGGGATTCAACATTGCAGCGGACATGTTGATGAGCAATCCCTTTGTCTAGACAACTTGATTTTAATGTTAACCTTTATGAAATAAAATATACAGGGTGGGCCAAGAAATATGCAAACTTTTAAACTTTCTTTATAGGCCGAGTTTGAAAATCTGTTTTTACAGTTTCACTCATTTTTTCAAGAAATTTTTTTCGCACATAAAGTCAAAAACTCGATTTTTGCTTGGTCCCCTTATAGTTTGAGCTAACCGTCTAAAGGCCGTCCACAGACCAGGACCAAAACTACACGGGGGACCAAGCGAAAATCGAGTCTTTGACTTCATATACCAAAAAATTGTTATGGAAAATTGAGTATAACTGTAAAAACAGATTTTCAATAAACGACCTATAGGGAAAGTTATGGCTGTTTGAAAGTGTGCACATTCCCTGGCCCAGCCTGTATATAAACGAAGAAAACCCAACCAACATCTTTAAAAAAGTACAGGGTGTGTCAAGAAATTCCCAGATTTTGAAATGGTCATAACTTTTATTCTAAAGCGTTTTTTTAAGTTCTTTTTCGCCAATCAATTTTTCTCGCCAATATTATTTACTCGGTTTTCACGATTTTCGCTTGGTCTTTCCTGTGGTTTAGGTCCTGGTTTGTAGGTGGCCTTCGGTTGGGCAAGATTCAAACCACAGGGGGACCAAGCGGAAATCGTGTTTTTGACATTATACGACAAAAATATATTGTCGGCAAGAAAAATAAACAAAATTTCAAAAACGCTTTGGAGAAAAAGTTATGACTATTTCAAAACCTGGGAATTTCTTGATACACCTTGTACATTCAGCCTGGCGCCATGTGTTCCACAGAGTGTCTCAAAAATATTAAGCTTTTTCTTAAAAATTTGCTTGCTGACTTTTTTGAAAACCTCCAAGATCAATTGATTTAAAAAAAAAATTTTGCTAAAGTCACATTGTTCCGACCATCACTGTTAGGATGACATCATATAAGTTTTCTTTATATACCAATTGCTGGGTTTGAGTAGAGGTTCTATGCTTAGAGAGCTCACACTCTTTTCTCTACCCAATTTCTATAGGGCCGCAAACACACTAAAAATAATATTTTAAATAAAAATATTGGACAGTAGTAGCGAATATCCATCCCCCCTCCCCTCCTTCTATAAATTTTTGCTTTTTAAAAAATTGAGTAAAAAGTACCCAAATATTATTCCCCGACCTCAGAAAATTTAGTCCTGGCTAACACACGCTCGCCGAGGACCTAAGCCTAAAAAAGGTAGTTACAGCTATTTTGGGGTGGTCAAATATATGTGGGGTATTCACTACTTGCGCCAAATATTGCAAAAGAGTGAAAAATATAGGCGTTATAAAACAAATTGATTCATGAAATTTTTGGATGAATTTCAAAAAACACTCAATACTTTTGAGACACCCTGTAAAAAATATAAATAGCAAAAGTTATGATAAAATAGAAAAATAATAAAATATGAACAAAACTTGGCTATATTAACCACATTTTTTTTACCACGTTTTCAATCAAACACTTTATATTCTTTAATTGAAAAAAAAATGTTATTAAACAAAGCAACAAACAAGAACTCATCAGTAACTTTAGACTTCGCGAAATATAACTTGTGAACAAATCACATATGGACATGATAATACACATGCCGTATTTCCTCTAATAAGCCGACACCCCTAACTTTGAGACCTATATCTCAGCCTAGAGTGAATATTTTGCATGTCTGTTTTTCACGTTTTCTTAGTTACATGAGCTCTACAGATTCCACTTTTCACATTTTGGATTTTCACCCAAAAATCTCGAGATCGACCGAAAATTTTTCTGATTTTTGGAAGTTTAAAAAATAAGCCGACATGTCGACTTATTAGAGGAAATACGGTATACTAAAGTAAATTTAAAAATGCGGAGAAACAGGGCAGACGTCTAAAAAACAATGAATTTGCAAAGAAAACTTTTTGTAAAAGTGAATTTTACGTATGTTACATAAAAAATTGTGACACTTCACTTTTTGATATTTGTAAAAACTATCCCGTACAATGAACTATTTTTAGATTCTTTCAGTTAAAATATCACTACCAAAAAATTAATAATACTACTAAAACTTCTTATTAAAAACTGCATTCTAAAGTTTACTGTCAGTTTTGAGCAATTCTTGAATTTTTTCCAGTCGGAGGAATGGCAGGCTGGTAAATTCCAATTAACCAACCTCTAGGTTGCATTGCCACCTTTTTGAAGTAATTAAAAATTTTATCGGAGAAATACAACTTTTTGAAAATTTTTCACTTAAATTGCCATCTTTTTGAATTACCGTATTTACTGTATTATCTCCCCACCTTCTAATAAACCCACATTGTAATAACTGCATACCTTCTAATAACTCCCCACCCTACGGACCCCATGACTCAACCTAGAGCGCACATTTCGTAAATTTGTTTTTTGCATTTTCTTAATAAGTTCTTTTTCAGATTTTTGGTTGAGCACCCAAAAATCTCAAAATCAACCTCAAATTTTTCTGACTTCTTTGGGGTTGAAAAATAACACCCATGGGGAGTTAATATTGTAAATACGGTATGAGGCAGCAGTTTAGCCTTTTAACCTGTTTCGAGCTGGCCGACCAAGTCAAAGGTGTAAATTCTGTGGTCAGAAAACATAGCTTTTTCTTCTTCACACCTATTCCCAAAATCATCAGTAACCCTCAAGAAGAGAGTTAAGCATCCATAGGTAGTTAGACGATCAGCAGCCATTCAGTCAGAAAGTTGGAATCAAACAATTAAATATCACCCCATCTTTCAGCTAACAGTTCATGCAATTCACTATTTTAAAAAAGCAATAAATTGGCATTTTGCCTAAAAAAAGATTTGTTTCGGACAGTCATTTTGCAAGAGAGTGTTGTTAGGGTGCCGTTGGTTCGAGAGTCTACTGTGAAACAATACTTGTAAAACATTAAGAAAAGAGTGCAAACAGATAGAACTTTAAACACACACACATTTTTTCAATGAAGGACATTTAAAATCAATAATTTTCATGAAGTTCTATTGCTATTCTTTAGCATTTTTTGCTGCCACTCTACTACTTAATAAGGATGCACAGTTGATTGGCTTGACCATATCTTGCTTGAGTAGCCAGTTGGTAATTAGAAACAAATCTTCAGAGGGAAATAGTTTATCTATTTCTGGCAGTAATACACATTCTGATGCCTCCGAGCTGAGCCAGCTGGACAAAGAGGATTTACATATGAGATTGGCATCCACTTCATGTTTGCTGAGTCCAACCAAGAAAGAAAATTGGGTGATCTGGACAAACTGAAATTTTCTTATTATTTTATATTAAAGTCAACCATTATATAGATATAATTATCTTTATTTAACCTTTATTCAGAATTAGAAAACGAGCAGTTTGCTGACGAAAAACAAAAATTTGAGGGTGAAATTCAGAAATTTGAGGGGGAAATTAGGTTACAGCCATTTTTTCTATATTATTTCTAAAAATTAAAGTCTTTCAACTGTGGTTGACATTTTTAGAATGGCTTAGGCTTACTTTCACTTACCGCTGAGGCAGCAAATCATTCGTAAATTTAGGGGGTTAGCCAGTTAGCAACGGTTTTTTTTCTGAAATTTTTGATTCTTTTTAAAATAAAGTAATTTTTTACATGAATTTTTTTTCTGAGGTCACCTAGTAGCCGAAATTTAAAGAGGATCTGAATCACAAAACAGAATTTCAAGTTGATGCTTGGTTGTTGAGATATAGCCCAAAGTTGGAAAGTCAAGATTTGAAATAATAAGCAGGCCATATCTCAACAACCAAGCATCAACTTGAAATTCTGTTTTGTGATTCGGATTCGTCGTTAAATTTCGGCTACTAGGTGACGCTAGAAAAAAAATTTAAAAAAACTGTTGCTAACTGGCCATGCACCGTAAATTTCAAATTCTAGTTAAAAACTAAAATCCATTTTTCGTCACATCTACAGTTTGATTTTCTAGAGATTTAAGAAACCTTTGAAATGTTGATTAGTTGCTTCTCCACAACTGCCATATTGACTAATTCTACAAATTGATCTTTGCTCAACAATGAGACAAAACCAGAGATGTTTTTGACACAGTCAGTTACCTTAAACATAAACTTTTAA
Organism: Ditylenchus weischeri; assembly: GCA_029231635.1. Lineage (NCBI taxonomy): Eukaryota > Metazoa > Nematoda > Chromadorea > Rhabditida > Anguinidae > Ditylenchus > Ditylenchus weischeri. Next base: position 257,669 of record JAMRYI010000146.1, on the reverse strand, counting down.
CAAAAATTTTAGCTGAACTTTAGTAATAAAAAGTGACCGAAGCTTCAGGAATCTTTTTAGCATATTTAGGCATTGTTTCGATCAAGACTTTGAGTATGTCAAAGAGGTGTGTTTGTTGCAAAACTGCAGCCATGATCTGAAACAGTAGCACTCTGCCCTTCTGAATCAGCATAATTGTAGGAAGTTTGTCTTTAGCACACGTGCACGAAATCAGCAAATCCATTTGCTCTTTCAGGGTAGATTTGCAGGCAATTTCTCTAAATTTTTCAGAAATCAAGTAAATTACAAGATTTTTTTCAAATAATTTATTCAAAAATGTGTCCCTAGTGTCGAATTCCGTGCTTTTTGGTCCAACGTTTTTTTTTAGATTTTAGCCTCAGTACATTTAAGTCCTTTTAATTACATAAACGTGTTCTCTAGTCAAATTTTTGACAAAAAAGCTCAACTAGTAGTTAAACGTAATTTTTAAGAGTAGTTTTAGGAGGGCTGCAATAGCAAAGTTCAACTCAGCAGCCCAACAATATAACTGCAGTTGAATTTTTTTGTTGACTGTCTCAACCCAATTTTAATAAAAACTCACTCATGCTCATCCAAATCTCCGGAACTCAATTTTCGCTTCAATTCATTGCACTTTAGCAACACTAAAGCAGCATTTTCGATTCGCATAAGCATAGCTTTGAGTTTTTTCTGCGTGTTTTTGGTGTTGATTAAATCTTCCTCTTCAGGATTGTCCACTGACAAATCAATCATCTGAATGTCAAAAACTGAAATTTATTCAAAAAATCTAAAGCTAATAACAATTGTACCTGTCTGGGGAAGTTTGCACTGCAATGTGTGGGCCGTCCCAAACTGCCCGAGAAAGAGGGTTGGATGTAGGCCGCAGATGGATAAGTGTCATCAAAATTGTAGTATTTTGGCTGCAATTTCACTTTCCACTCTTCAGGTGCCTTATCTAGCACATTTCGCTGTTTCCACATCTTAAAATTTGAAAAAAAAAACTATTTTTCGGAAAAAGAGCATGTTTACAGCTTGCTTTTGATACGCTACTTACATTTAAGTATATTTTTACAGTTAGATCTTATTTATGGTTAACTCTTGAATAGAATTTTTGAAATATTAATTTTGAGTTTTTATCCTGTCCGAATATTCAAAAGCGATTGCAGTTTGTAAGACGCAACATGTTTATTGAAAGTTAAATTTTTGTAGTTGAAAACTATTTAAACAAACTGACTGTGTAATAAAAGTCGTCTTCCATGGGTTCTCCACTGCCCATGCACTGTATTAAATGGATCTTAATCAGCCATTCTCTTTCTTTTTTAGACATGAAACCAGCATATGGATCGAAAGCAAAGTCGGAAATAGTACGGCCAGAAGGCAATCCTTTCTATAAAAATTCATTATATATAGAAACTGTGATTACAATTAACAGTTGAACATGGTAGAAAAGTTAATTGAATTGAAGTTTTGTGAGTCCTGAGATAGCAAGGAGAGAGTCGAGAGACACATGACTTCTTAATTGCTTCATTCGAACACAAACTAGTCTAGAACACATACGTTCACACCTTATATGCTACAAGCACAATAAAAACAATAGATTCATCACAGGACAAATAATAATTCAAATATCACATCCCAACACCTTCCCCCTTTTAGATAACCCTGGGAGGGCACAAGAGATTTATCGAATAGGCGGCTCCTTTCTGTAGCTCTTCTTTCCACATGGCTGCAGCAGAGTCTTTTGCTTTTTGATTCGCGTTGAGCGCCGAATCTTTTGAAGAAGGACGGGAGAAGGCACCATCATCAGAGGAAAGCGAGCAGTTGAAAGAGGAGAATGCAGAGTCACCGGAGCATCTTTGAGCTGATCCACCGTAGCTTCATCCGGAGCTGCTTTTTTGCACTGGAATAGAGGGATTCAGACGGCTGAATGTACTTAACCCCACATCCACAGAATCTTTCACAAGCAGCAGACGAGAGAGCGAAGAAGGCACCAAGAGCTCACGATTAAAGAAAGCTTCAGCTGAAGACTTACCACCCGGAGCTGTAGAACACGGAGTATTTCTGTAGCACCCAAGAAACTCATCAATTGATGGTTGCCCAATCCCTCCCTTCTTGATTTTGTCGATAGCTTTTTTGAAGGCGTCCACAAAGCTATTAGCTTAACCATCAGAATGCAGAAGGTGCGGCGGAGTGTAGATTTGCTGGATCTCACTTGCTTCACAAAGCGACGAAAAGTCGGACACGATAACAGAACGCTACATTTGATGACCAACTCTATGACGGAAGGCCATGACGGTTAAAGAGATGCTTTAACTTTTGAATCACTGCTAATCTGTTGGGCTTTGCCCGCGCAGGTTCGAATCTTGCCGAGTACGCCACTCTTGCGTTCTGAGATAACAAGGAGAGAGACGAGAGACACACGACTTCTTAATTGCTTTATTCGGACACAAACTGATCTAGAACACATACAGGGTGGCGCAAAAAAATTCGGCCACCATACGTAACCCGTTAACCCGGTAACCCGTGAAGTACGTAACCCGTTACCCGGTCGGTTCCCGATTTTCGGATGGCAAGCCCTCGGAAACCTCCACAAATGGCCGGCTGTGATGAAGATCACAAGCAGATAGTTCCTAGGTAGCTTAACTACGGTCATCGACTTTCCTGGGGAAATTCATGGGTCAAGGAGCTACTTACGCAAATTTTTCTATGTACCCGCGTTTTTTTGCGCCACACTGTACGTTCACACCTTATATGCTACACGCACAATACAAACAATAGATTCATTACAGGACAAATAATAATTCAAGTATCACATTCCAACAAATTTAAAAATTGCAATAAACACTGGTATTAAAAAAAATGGTATTTTTACGCAATAATTGCAAAAATGAGCTTTTTTAGCCAAAAGTCCTATTTTAGCTATTTTCATGAAAAAGCTGTATTTAATGTTTTTCACAGCTAGTGGAAAAATTGCATTTTCACTAGCATTGACTAGTTATATATTGGTTACCTGTCTTTGTCGATTAGGAACAGGAGTTCTGACTGTAGACCTTTGCACACTGTATGGCTGTCTGGAATATCCACATTGCGCCACTGAGTCGGGCTGGAATGGGGACTGATTGTTGGATTGTCTGTTTGCTTGAACGGGCATCCAAGATCCAGGGACGGGCAAACTGCGAACTCCTCTTGAATTTTTCTGATAGTTTTGATTTGTGCTGCTGTGTTGCTGTGGCTGGTTGTTATTACTGTTGTTGTAAAAATTTTTGTTCGGTGGATAAGCATTTGCATTCGAATGTATAGGTGGAGGAGGACCTGAAACAATTATTATATATTCAGCTACTTTTTAGGTCAAAAGTTTAGACAAAAGTAGATATATAGTTGAAATAAAATTAAATTAGTTTTTCTAGATCAAAAAAATATGTAACGTGCCGGCCCTATCGGTGGTTTTTTCGCCTTGGTCCCCTTGTTGAAATTTTTTTGTTATTTTTTAGGCTTATGAAAGGGTAGTGGATTGTGAAACCGAGTAACTTGGGGGCGTGGTTGTTTAAAAACGAGTAGCGTCAAAAAGTTTATTTGGAGGTGCATTATACATATTAACACCAACTTCTCAAGATTTAAAAAACTTTCACTCAACTATTATTCACCTACCGTGAAATGGATACATTGGAGGTCGACACATCCCATCTGGCCCGAAAAATGGAGGTGGAAACATGCCAGGTGGTAGAGGGCCTATCGGATTTCTCGGCAAAAATGGAAGGCGAGCAAAAGGCGGCATCATTCCTGGCGAAAATCCCAAATGCCTCACTACAGGTGGTGGGCCATACATCCAGGGTAATGGTTCACTCTTATGACTTATAACTTGGGCAATAGCATTGGAAGTAGATGGGCCAATAGCAGAAGCTATCATTCTAGATGCCAAGGCTGCTTGTGATAACATTCGCTTCTCCAACTCTTTTATGTTGAGTGGCTCACCAGGTTTAGACACCGGAATATTGGCTGATTGAGGGTAGGTCCCAATAGGATTAGGCAGGACTGAAGTGGAGGAACTGTTTAAGACAGCATCTCGTTCGATTTCTTCGAGTGTTTTGGCACCAGCTAGAGCAGGTGCATGTGAATTTGTGACCTGCGTTGGATTTGAGTTGTTACTGATAGTGTTCAGAGGATCAATGGAGATCTGAAAAATTAGTTTTCGGAAGCTCTAACAAGGGAACCGCCCGTACTGTAAAATCAAATTCAAGTATTGTGTTAATGTCATCTTGTAGTGCACAATCGATTTAATAAATAGAATTTCAATATTTTTTCTTAACGGACAAAAATTTGGATCTGGATGCTCAGGAAACATTGAGCCGAAAACTGCCTTGGTCCGCCATGTGGATTTTAGAAACATATTTGTCTCTAGTCTTACCTCGATATAAGGACATCCAAAAATTTGATCCCCCAGCTCGTTCCGACACTTTTTTAAATTCATGTGTAAAAAAGTGTGAGACACATCTCGGGGTCGAACTTTTGGGGTAGCACAATATAGAGACTTGACTGTAAAAAAATATATTTTTCAAAATACACAGTTGGTGTTGGAGGGAGGCTCCAAGACTATTTTGGCCTATTCTGACTTGTTTCTTGAGTCTCCAGACATCTCCTGAAAAAATATTTAAATCTCACTAAATGTAAAATTAACTATGCCCTACAAAATGGAACTAACAGAACACTTGAATTCGATTTTACAGTTTAGGCGTTTTCCCTGTAAAAAATTAAACCAGAAAACTGTTTGTTTCTAATTAAAATATATCTAACCTTATTCATATGACCAGAAAAATCGGAAGCCAATGACTGCATACCATTGAAAGCTGTATTGTCCCATATTTTGTCAAAGGATCCTTCATAGGTGCCCTTCAAGAATTTGAGCAAGTTAATGATAGTAATTGAAGAATACAAAAATTACTTTGCAGAACACAGAATTAACCTGTGGCAAAGGGATCTGACTAGGATCAGGTGCATTAATTGAGCAGGATGGGTCGTCCAAAATGAGATCGGCCGTCTAAAAATAAAAAATCATCATATAGTTTGGAACCAAAACTGATGTAGCAACACTTTATCGTTGCTCATAGTTGACTAAGCCACACAGTTAACTATTCTGTACAGTTAAAAGAGTAGATCCTTCTGTGTATTAAAGGGTCTCGACTAATTCCACTTTTTTGACGTCAGATTCGGAATCAGCGACCCAAATTACCCCTATACATTGGTCAAACAACTCAAAATAAAAGTGTGCCACCACGTGGGATCGAACCTGCGCACGATTTTAGGCCATAAAACACAAACGCTTGTCCACTGTGCCACCGAAGCCACTTTTTCCTACTCAGCTGATCTGAGGAGCCCCTTTAACAAAGCTCTGTTTGGATAAATTGTAATATGAACCCCGCTCCTTAATTTTAATAGGAAATCAACAGGGAAAACAGGGCAAAAAGACAAATTTCGGTCATTAAAAGACCCTGGTTTTTGCGCGCAGCGTCATGTGCAAAATTTGAATTGGCGGGGGCAGTTCTCTTTCGTCTCTCACTCTACTCTTTTGACTTATCATGAACGACTCAAAGAGTAGAGGGCGAGACGAAAGAGAACTGTCCCCGCCAATTCAAATTTTAGACATACCGCTGCGCGCGAAAATCATGGTCTTTTAAGGGTATCTGAGTACCTATTCATGTTCGTTTGCAAAAGATGTGATCAAAACTCGATCCATATTTTACTTAACCATGAATATAACATTTTGTTAGGACAACTTTTGTCACGGAGGGTTTGACTTGGTAGTTTTTAATTTTTTTTTAATAGAAGATATTTACGCTGGTAAATTTAAATTTACATCTTAATACATAAGAGCAGTCAAATTCTAGTTATCTGTTTTTGTAAATCTAACTTACACTGTTGGCAAAAGCTTCCAAATCATTTTCATTTATCTCGTTGACAGTTGCCCCAAAAGTTTCATCATTTATAGCATCATATTCCAGCTCTTCTTCATCGTCATACCCTTCTGACTCAGAATTATCCTTTGTGAGCTCTTCAAATTGACTATCCTCAAAAAAGGGCTCGAATTCCATAGTAGTTTGTAGAATAACAGATTAAAGAAATATAATTGGCTTCAATTGACATTTAACGGCACATGTGTTAAAAAAGACTTTTTCTCTGAAATTCACGACTTGTAAAAAATGTAGAGCCTAGCTATAAAAAGTAAGGTCAGTAGTGTTAAGCATCATCATATTTTTTTTAAGATTTATAAATTTATACTTTAATTATTTTTATAGAGTCTTGATCGAAAATGCATATAAAGTTGAGTTTCCTCATTGGTTGCTGGTTCAAGGCGAAAGCTTTGTGGTTCCCCTAGGGTGCACACCTTACTTTTTTAAAATCACGACGGTAAATCGCCTTTTGACTTCACAGAAAATTTTTTAAATTCCGGATTCCTTTACATATTTCTGCTAACCTAATTACTTTCAGATGAAACGAAATTCTTCGAAAATTTAAGTAAGAAATAGGTGAACTGGCTGGGTATTAAATCCAAGATCTAACAAATACTTAACTGCAGAATTTTTGTTACTGATAAAAGAAAAAGTTAATTACCGTATTTTCTCTATTAATTACCGTCTCTCTGGTAGTTCCCCCTTCTACCCCCCATAGGTACCTTATATGTCGGTTCAAAAAATCTATTTTGCAGATCTGTATTTCACGTTTTCTTAATCACCGCAATCTTAGTTGGTCCCACTTTTTAGATTTCGGTTGAGCACCCGAAAATCTCAAAAACGACCCATAATTTTTTCGATTTTTCAGAAGTTGAAAAATAATTACCCCGGGGTAACTAATATAGAAAATACAGTAGTTTATACATGTCTTAACAAATAGCTATTAGTGTAGCACCGAATTTATAAAAGGTTTTTTTTCATAAAAATTTTCAAAAAAGAATATTCAACGAAACAACTACTAACCTACAAACAACAAAATAAGAACTGCACACAATTGTACTTCCCCAAGCAAAATGTTTTGGGAAGCGATCGAAAATTGCATCAACGATTTTCATAATCGTTGAAAAAAGCGCTTTTTTGAATTATTATTTTTATTCAAATGCAATATTTTGATTTTAGTGTATTTTTGTTTAAAAGACGTTTTCTATCATTTTTAAGGTTGTGAAGCAGGGAATTCACCGGAGAACCCCCCGACGGATTCCCGGGAATTTTACGAGATTTCGCCGGTAAAGAAAAATCGGGGAATTCAAAACAGTGCGATTTCATATGCGTAAAATTAAAAGAAATACTCCAATGGACTATCTCCATAGTGATCACCGCTGAACACAATTTTAGTGTCAGTTTTATTGTTTTACACAACTTTCTACTGTTTTCTGATTGGTTTGGACAGTTTTTTTGTCGACTCAGTTACCTTATTTTATCCAATATACACACTTTTGACGACTAAAATCGTATTCAGCGTTCAATATTTCCCCTGGGAATGAATAAAAACGTATAAGACAGCAAGAAAAAAATTAGGTGGCATTTTCCAGTAATTAGGGGGAATTTTTCAGAAAATAGGGGGCAATTCAAATTAGGGGGCATGTTTCAGTATTTAGTGGGCAAAATCAAATACCACCATTAAGAAATTTGTTTTTTCATTTAATAGCCATTTTTGTTCCTAGAAGAACGAAAAACAGTCAAACACATATTAAAATCAGTTTGATAAACAATCGAACTTTTTTGGTATCACGTTAAGTGAGACCTCGAACCACCTCGAGCTCATTCCTACCTAGTTTCATCCTGATTTTAAATTCTTCTCGTCGAAAACCGATACAAAAAAATCCGCAATACAAACAAAAGTTTACAATAGACAATTCGAAGTCCAGAAAGCGTATGCTTCAAGCGTTATGGTATTCTTGGTTAGTTTGTACGACATTTTGTCAAAAAACACTGTAAAAATTTTAATAAAGGTGATTGCGAAAGTGAAAAATATTAACAATAATAAAATATCGACGCTACTAGTTTTACCGTTGATTGGATTTCAGTTAAGATTTTATTGTAAAATAAATATTTAATTCTGAGACTTGTTTTTATGAATTTTCCACTTTTTCAGTTTCTGAGTTAAACTAGGAACAGTAGTAGTTAAGGTGGTCTCTGTGCCTTTAGTGTGACACTCAGCAAGGCTTTTAAGTTCATTGCTTACTTTAAAAGGGACTCCGTGACCTAAATTTCAATAATATGTATTTTAAAGGCTAGAAAAAATCGCTTTAAGATAACCTGGTATAATGTAATCTCTAAAAAATGATTTTAGTTAAACAAAGTGGTAGCAAAGAAATGGACGTACGATAAACACACGATTTCTCGTCTAGTTGCCTGCCACAACTTCCTTTGTTCTACATCGTCAGTAGCGAACTCTCTAATAGCCATGTTAGAACTGGCTAGGTCAGTTTCGTTAAGCACTAGTTTTCCTAAAATGGCAAAAATATCATTCTCAATTATCTATTTGTACCTACCAACAATAGCGACAGTTCCATGATTCTCCACATTTCTTACCTTAAATTTTTAGACTGTTTTTTATTCATTCAGAAATTATTGTTACTATAAGGCTGTGGTCTTGCAGGCCGAACCCAGGAGTCCTGTAATAAATTTATACAAATAGAAAACCACCTTAACGGCTTACAAATACAGCTCTGTGTTTTCAAAGAGTTTGTGAAAAGGCAAATCGCTCCTGTTGCCATCCTAAATTAGCTATTCAACGCTAGAAATGAACCACGAGTCAAAAGAACAGCAAGAAGCCTGAGAAAGTTATCAGACGTTAATCAAAAAATAATTATTACGGTGAACCGCATTTTTTCTATTTTTAATAAAAGCCTTTTTGGCCCTACTTTGATAATGATAATTCTTACAAAAGTAGGCATTTTCTGTTGTATAAAGAAGTTTTCTTTGGCAATTCGATTGGAAGACAGCACTTCAGCACACGGAAACAAGTTCAGATTTCCCATGGTGTCTGTATCAGAGTGTGTTATAACAACTGAAACATTTTTTTTTAAATACGGTGAAACCTCGATAATCCGGCGCTGCAGTTTATCGAGGTTTGACAACATTAAAAAAATTTTAAACTGAACCTGTATCAATCATTGAAGGGTCGACTCTGTGAGAATGCAAAGCTAAACCAACCTTTTTATATTTATTCTTGTTATTTCATTTTTTGTTATTTTTTTTCAAATTATTACCAAAACAGACTCGAAGGACCATGCTCGCGGTGGTCTGGTGGGTCCCCGCCAATTCCAAAAATTTTCATAATCATTGATCTTCTGTACGGATTTTTTAACTTGGTTTGTAACAAAACTGCACCTAAAATTAAATTCTAGGCCTTGTTTTGTTAGAAACCAAGTAAAAAAATTAGTACAGAAAGTCAACAATTAGGAAAAATTTTTTGAATTAGCGGGGACCCACCAGACCACCGCGAGCATGGCCCTTTGAAAACTGTTAAAAACACCGTGCCCTAACAAAGAATTTCATACGCCAAACATTTGACAAAATTGCAAAGCTTGCGCAGAATTCAAAGTATCATTGAGACTACAGTGAGACTTTTACTGTACGATCTTCAAGGTTCGTTGTGAGGATGGGTATAAAAACACCCGCTTTTTACTGTAAATCTCCCACCTTTTCTTCCGTTTGACATAACTTTTTTTTAATTTTCACACCATCATGTAGCCCCGGATCTCAGCTATCTAATGAACTATGAATTTGAATAAAAAAATAGATAAAAATGAAAAGATTTATGTATTTGAATGGAGGGAACTGAACTAAAAACTTACTTTCTTCTAGTATGTAAATCTCTTAATTGGGTTGTCCAGAGTTTTTTGAACTATTTCTTTTCTTTTCTTTTTGGTAATGCGCTATACCAACGAGATATTTTTTTTTGTTCGATAGAGGAGGTGATAGGAATTTGTTTGACATCTTATTTGTCATTTTACGATAAAACTTTTGTTTTCTGCTAGCTAGTTAAAGATTTCGTTATTTTTTCGGTAAAATGGCTTATACCCTGCAGCAAAGAGTGTGGACAATTATCTGGTATATCCAATCCGGGTCACCAAAGAAGGTTCATGTTGCGTATCGGGCCAAATTCGGAAGAAACGTAAAAGCAACAACAAATAGGATCTTTCAAGAGTGGTGGGAAAAGTTCTGTGAAACAGGCAGTGCTAATCGAAGGCAAAAGAAAAAGACACAGTTTCTTTCTTTGTTTTTAACGAAAAATGAGTTTTATGGTTCAGATGGGTAAGAACTGAATTAACGGAAGCTGCTGTGGTCGCCAATTTTCGACAAGATGTTCATGAGTTCATGTTCATGCGAAGCACTGAAAAGGTTTGAGTCCGTCAGTGGCATTTGAAGTGGTGACTGGCGACTTCGGCTCGTCATAGATCTCCATGATCTCGGTGTCACTGAAAAAATCATAAAAAACAAAGTATTCAAGCTCTGCTTGCAGCTCTTCTACCTCGGTCGTCTAGACTTCTGCCCAAGTGCTAGTACCACCACTGCCTGCTGATCATCCACAACAAATTAGTCGTCAAGACCGAGCTCTACCAGCTTCATCGCTTTCAGCTCGGCCCAGAAAGTCTTCAGCTCGTAGTTTAGATCGCCTTCCCCCAGTTCTTGCACCAAACTTCAGTTTCGCAGTATAAGAATTTTCGATTCAAATTGAATTTTCCAGCAAATTTCCAGGAAGCCGTTAAAATAATTTTTTTTGCAATTGGGTCCAGGGTGGTATACTCGACGATTACCTCAGCCGTCAACCTCAGTCCGCTGATGGCTAAGTTCGAATTCAGCCGGCTGACTTAAATGCTAAAGCCTGAAATGAAATTTAATCATTGAATTTTTTATTAACTGAACACTTAAAAATTGTCATAAAAACAGTTAAAAATCAACAAAAAACGCCAAAAATTTGCTGCAAAAAATTTTACTCATCCGGCTGACTTCCGAAAATTTTCCTCAGCTTTATTCTCAGCCGGGTCGAAAATTTTCAGACCTCAGCCTCCAGCCTCAGCTGGCTGAGGATACCACACTGGTTAAGAAATCGTTAAATAGAGAATGTAAGAATACAATATAAGAATTGCATATTTTCTTAAAAACATTCCTCAAAAATTGAAGCGCCATGGAAAGTACGCCAATATTTTTTTCAGTTAATTTGTTTTTTTTGTATTTTTGGGCCATTTTTTTTGGAAAAATAGCAGTTTTAATCCAAAAATTTTATAATGCATAAGTTTTGCTTGCATTGCAACACTCGGGTGTCATCAAAAAGACATTAAAAACTCAATTGTTTTGGAAGGACGTTTTTTAGTAAAAATACAATAAATATTTTAAAAAAATTACCTGCGACTAAATTATGCTTAAACAAAGATAAACCAGTGTCCACCAAAATAAACTCCTTTTCGTTGGTTGAAGCATTTCTATCGATTACCAGCACCACCGATGGATGCATTCTTAAATAGTTGACTTGAAAATGTTTTAAACATTAATTTCCAATAAAATTCTTAACATTTATTTACACAAAACTCACGCCAACTTGTCGTCATTGCTGGAGAAGTTTCCATGGATAAGCGGAAGCACTAAAGGAAATTGTAGTTCTTGATAAGGTGATGGTGGAGGGCCCATGAATGGAAGGACAGAAGACACAGGCAACCCCAAAGCTCTTTGGGCTTCCACTGACCAATGTGAATGAGAAGGAGGCAATATTGGAGAATATGGCATGAACATGTGTGGCTCACATTTTCGAAAGCACTCTTAATTGTAAAACGTTGAGCTTAAGAGAAACAAATTTATTTAAAATTTCACTTTGAAGGGCATACCAGCGCATTACACGGGAAATTTCGCATTCGCAAAAGTCGGGGACCAGGTATATTCAAACGAAAATTATTTTTAAATGCAAATTTTTTAAATTTTGTAAAGGGCAATAAGTAATTAAAAACACAAGTACAGTACAATAACTTTGGTGGCTCAGTGGTAGAGTGCTGACGTAGCCCCAACTTCGTCGGGTTCGGTTCCAGCACGCTGAATAGCTCTTAAATAAAATCACAAATTTGTATTTAAAAACAATTCTTGTTTGAATATACCTGGTGGCAACCGGACATGGTTGACTATTTTTTAATGAAATTAGATTGTTTCGCCCGGATTTCATTAAAAATGGTCGACAATGTCGCGCGAAAAGTTCTAATAATAGTCGACGATGTCCGGTTGCCATACCTGGTCCACGTCTTTTGCGAATTTGAAATTGCCCATGTATGCCTCTTTAAGTCACTTTTCTATATTTTCAAAATGTTCACTGTTTGTTGATTTTTTACGTTTTCTTAACTCCTGCGAGCTCTACCCATTCCACTTTTTCGATTTCCGATTTTCACTCAAAAATCTTGAGATCGATACCAAATTTTTCAGATTTTCGGGAGATTGAAAAATGACTTGACATGTCGGCCCATTAGAGAAAATACGGTAACCTCTACCAATCCCCCATGATGGATTAATTTTCAACCTCTGAAAAATTTTGAAACTGTAAAGGCCTCAACTCTGAAATCTCATTAAAAAAATTAGGGGAATCATTAGAAAGTCGGGGATTAATAGGGGTTACATGGTAATTTGTTTTTATAACTTATACCCACTTTAAGTATTCCACCCCCCACCGAAAAAATCAATATTTTAGGAGTGGTCGAAAACAATTTTTAACTCAAAATTTTGCCAAAAAAAAGACTAGAAAAGTGATTAAAAAGGGATAGTGAAAAGGGATAATTGAAAAAAGGATATTAAAGTGCTGTATAAGGAGGGTAAGACAAAATAGGAGCCACTGGCAAAAAAACTTGAGTTTGAACATAGTTTTGTTAACTGCGGCCTACCGCATAAAGAAACTCTGGTATGCATGCTTTTTCATGCATCCAAGTCACTTTTAAGTGATTTTTATCTAAGTTGTGTGTAAGCATTTGTGTGTGTGGTTTAACCTAGTAGAGTCGAATTTTTACTAAAAACCCATGCCACCCCAATCATTGTTCGAAAATTCATTTTTCTCATCCAATATATTTTTCTGAATAGTCACTTTCTCGGTGAAAATGGCCAAAATGTTGTTTTCAGTGGCTCTGACAGTGACTTTGAAATTCTAAAAGCAGTTTTTATCGACTATGCTGAAGACGAATCCGGTCTCTCAATTCGAAAATTAAGAGATCGCACTAAAGTAAAAAAATGCTACCAGATCTCCGTGCTGAAGAACGAAACCCAGTCTACACTCATTCTGTCTAGTGTTTACAAAGTTTTAGCCTTTGCTCGTCAAAGGTTCACATTTTAATCTTGGGAGGTTTTAGGTTATAAATTTTCATAAAATAAAACTTTAACTGTACTATGAAAATTTTATTAATTTAGGCCTGTCAAACGATAGCCCTACTTCTATTCTGCAAAATGCAATTTGAAGGTTGCAAAAATGTTGAGTAAACGGGCCATTTTGTCGAAAACTTTTCAAACCAAAAACACAATCGCGTTCATCGTGAAATCCTGAGTCGAAAGAACCTAATATCACGCTTGACAAAGAGCAGGTCATTGGAATCAGAAATCTTATGTGCTTTAGGTCTTGTTTTAAAAATGTGAGGAGATTCTTCAGATTAATGTATATGTTTTGATTATTTAGAGCCAACTGGAGGTGGGCAGACCTATATTTTTTTCCAACCTCTATTTTTCATTTCAATGATATTAAAAAATTCTGCTTTTTAGACTAACCACAGGCAGAAGGCGGGCTGTTAGAAGGTCGCCATGAAGAGCGAGCGAGCACACTCGAACAGACAGAAAATAATAGAAAAATAACTATTTGAAGCATTTTAACCTAAAATTTTTTAAAGAACAACACAAACAATATTCAAATGAAAATACAGAATGTTGTATCTTTTTCCCCCTTTTTTACCATACACAAATTTTAAAAACTTATATAAAATTGAGTCAAGTAACCACTATTCAAGAGCTATGATTGCTTCATTTGCTTTACGTCTAAACATTAACTCATATTTTAATTTATTGGTTGTGAAATAATCAATAAAAAGATTAGATACTTTCAACAAGTTGTACAGCATTTTCATGGCTTAAAATGGTTAAAATAAGCGTTTGTGTTTGCTCGATGGTTTGACTCCTGCCAGGTGTGCGATATTTGTCATCACCTCATATAGTCAAGTTCGCTGTCATTTCAGATATTTGGTTTCGCCGCAATTTTCGGGTAAAGCTAAATATCTAGGCTTCGAAATAACACTAAACTTGACTATATGAGGTGATGAAAAATGTCGCGCACCTGGGAGAAGTCAAACCATCGAGCCGTTTAAAGGAGCATACAAAAAACGCTTATCTACTACGCCATGCTATAAAGAAATTTCTTGTCACACAAGTTGTCCGCTACCTTTAATCAATTATTTTGGAAATATATCAATAAACAGGAGTTTAAGAATAATTAAATTAATAGACGGATAAAAATATTAGTATTTGTTATAACAGTTGACCTTTTGTTGTTGACCTTTTTGTTTATTGTCCACAGCTTTCACGTTAATCACATTTTTTGGTTAATCCTATTATTTTTCGGTTTTGATAAAGGGCTGGTGGATTAAGAGGCTGGCTTGTCATCATCTACCTACCTAGCTGCTATATCAATGACACTGACCAACACTTGATGTTTGCATTGCCAACACTTCACTAATAAAAATAAGACAAAAAAAGTGCGGAACTACTAAGCAGAAGTAAATGCTGCTGGAATAAACCACACTTTCTTAACCAATATTAAAAAGCGTTCCTAAACACCACATAAAATGCAAAAATGCATTTTTTAAGTTCTCATCAATAAGAAGTTGGAGATTGGTCACTTTTTGAATTTTTCACTTTTCACAATGTTTTTTAACATTCGCCGTGGCAAAAAGAGCCTTTATATCAGGGTAGCCATCTCTACCTATTTATAAGAATTCCACTTATTTCCGTACCCCAGATCTTAGTTAAACTCTATGATTCTTGGTGAGCTACATAGTTTTTTAACCGAAAATCTAGGTTTTTTGGAAAATACTATCTATTTTTTAACCAAAAATCTTAGTTTTTGGTAAAGTCTACTCATTTTTGAAATATTTTTATGGCATCCCTGCTTTATCGTATTGAAACCTGGGGCTTGGGGGTTGAGGTTAGTTTAGTAGTGGCACTATCTACACGTCCTAATATTCAAATTTGTACTTACCGTGTTCTCTCCAATAATCCCACTGTGAGATTATATCTCGATTACCCTCAAGGGTGTAGAATTGTTAGAGAGTGTGGGTTTATTAGAGAGTTTGGGATTATTTTTCGATCACCCCTGCTCCTTCAAGGGAGGGATGACTTTCATATACCGTAAATTCTGTATTAAGCGCCCACTCTCTAATAAGCGCCCACGTCCGACTTTGAAGACCTATATCTCAGTCTAGAGTAAATATTTCGCAAAGTTGTTTTTTGCGTTTTTTTAACTTCTACGAGATCTACCGATTCCGCGATTTTCGATTTTCACCTAGAAATTTCGAGATTGACCCCTAAATTTTTATATTTTTGGGGGTTTGAAAAATAAACGCCCATGGGCGCTCAATGAAGAATATAAAAGTCACAGGTTTAAATCCCCCTGGTGCACACCCTATTTTTTACTCTATTTTTTAGCATCTTCTCTGACTTCTAGGGCCAAAAACTATCGAGAAATCGATTGCAACTATTTCCAGCAATGCTTTACTGTCAGTAAATGCCCTAATTTTGGGATTTCAAGCAAATGAACAACAAATTAGAGGAAATCAGCCAAAATGATGCGTACTTAGTTTCATATAGCCTAAACCTCTATCAATTTTATTTATTTGTCAACGCGTTTACTCACTTTCTAAACTCAGAATTCCATGAGAAATCAGATAGAAATATTTTCACACCGAATTCACCTCAGAAAAGGGGGTAGCTAGTAAAGGTTTGACACAGGAAGAAAAGAGTATTAAAGAGGGGTAGGATTTCGGTATTATTTTGGAAACGACGTTTTTTTGTAATTTTTACATGATTGTATACAACCATATACTGAAAATGATGCCAGCAACCAATCGAGTATAACGTTGTAAATTATCATGTAAATAAAATTTGCAAGAAAAACGTCAGTTCCAAAATGATACCGAAGAGTTCTACGACAGCCCTGGTAGGATGGCATGTAATTTGAAGGAACTGATTGGGAACTGTTCGCGGAATTTCGCCTTCGTCTGCCATATTGTGTTTTGTGGCAATTGCAAAATTTGTTATGTTTTTTTTCCTTATCTCTCCCAAGCTGGTTAAATTTTTCGTTATGCAAATAAGCCGTTTACAAATAAGACCACAACAAAGTCAACAACTTATTTAAAAATAGCGGCTCTATATGCGTTCGCGGGTCTAGAAAAAAAACATGCCTTGGTCCCCCTTGTTGATTATTTTTGCAAAAATTTTTTTTTTCAAAAGTCTCAAAAGGTGTGTATTTACACTTTTCAATCATTTCTAAGCAAAAAAATTTTTCGGTGAAAAATTTTTTAAAAAATTTTTTGCTTTGGTACCCAACCTGATTTTTTTGGGAAAATTTTCTTTCCACCCTAAGATTCTACAGATTGTTCTACCCGGCCAAGAGAGAACACTCCACATTGCCACATAAGCTTGGCGGACCAAGGCAAAAAAATTTTTAGAAAATTTTTCACCGAAAATTTTTTTTGCTTAAAAATGATTGAAAAGTGTAAATAAACACTTTTTAAGACTGTTGAGAAAAAAAAATTTCAAAAAAAATTAACAAGGGGGACTAAGCCATGTTTTTTTTCTAGACCCGCGAACGCATATAGAGCCAAAATAGCTTAAACAAGGTACTTTCAGGTGACCACAAAACTCAAATTTTTTCATTGACCGAAAATCGAAAAATTCTTTTTCGAGCTTCACAGGTGATTCTGGGTAGATGTGTGGTGCGTGTCGAACAAAATTATTTGGGTTGTGGGAGCACACCAAGAAGGAATGAAATTTTTCATTATGCATTAATTTTTAGCCACTTCGAAAAAAACCTTAAATTTAAAAATTAATGTTTTCTATGAAAAACTTACATTGAATTCAAAATAATGCAACACATTGTGCATAAAGTTGAAATATCCTGACCAACTGACATGTCGCTCCATGAAAACCTTTTAATTTTTTCATCTTTCAAATATGTTTTTACTTTTTCTTAGTCTTTTAATCGTAAACATTTACGAAAATATCACTTACCTTGAGCTGAAGTTGCAGCTCAAATATTACTTATAAATTGGCAGATCAAGTAGTTCAAATAGCAAACCAATTATCGTCATTACCTGACAGTATTAGATTCTATGTAAAACCAAAGTTTTCTAATAGGCCGCCAGGTAAAGCGGCAATTAATTCAACTAATAAATATGATAGAAACGAGATATAGTCAAAAAATAACACTAATATTTTTTTAAGAAATAAGCATGTGCCGCAATGGCGCGTAGACAACCAGGAAAAATTATAGCCAAAATAAATTAGAAGAGAATAACATTGTGGCTGACTGATAAATTTTTCGCAAAACTTTTAATTGCTGATAAGAGTGGGGTTAATGGCCAGCTGGTCAGTGGTTGACTTTTGATACCAATAGTACTTTAAGGCAGACAAACAGGCAATAGTAATGTGCAAGTGACAATAATCAGGGGATAATAGAAACTCTTCAAATGTAAATAAATTTTAGAAAAAGGTCGGATGTAAAAAAAACCTATTACAGTCAACCTTCGCTATAGGAACACTCTCGCTATAGTGACACCTTGCAGACGATTTGGTTGGTTTTGTCTAAAACGCTTTAGACTAGACCCCCGCTATAGGAACACTCTCGTTATAGTGACACCTTGCAGACGATTTGGTTGGTTTTGTCTAAAACGCTTTAGACTAGACCCCCGCTATAGGAACACTCTCGTTATAGTGACACCTTGCAGACGATTTGGTTGGTTTTGTCTAAAACGCTTTAGACTAGACCCCGCTATAGGAACACTCTTGCTATAGTGACACCTTGCAGACGATTTGGTTGGTTTTGTCTAAAACGCTTTAGACTAGACCCCCGCTATAGGAACACTCTCGTTATAGTGACACCTTGCAGACGATTTGGTTGGTTTTGTCTAAAACGCTTTAGACTAGACCCCCGCTATAGGAACACTCTCGCTATAGTGACACCTTGCAGACGATTTGGTTGGTTTTGTCTAAAACGCTTTAGACTAGACCCCCGCTATAGAGACACTCTCGTTATAGTGACACCTTGCAGACGATTTGGTTGGTTTTGTCTAAAACGCTTAAGACTAGACCCCCGCTATAGTGACACTCTCGTTATAGTGACACCTTGCAGACGATTTGGTTGGTTTGTCTAAAACGCTTTAGACTAGACCCCGCTATAGAACACTCTCGTTATAGTGACACCTTGCAGACGATTTGGTTGGTTTTGTCTAAAACGCTTTAGACTAGACCCCGCGCTAGGAACACTCGTTATAGTGACACCTTGCAGACGATTTGGTTGGTTTTGTCTAAAACGCTTTAGACTAGACCCCCGCTATAGTGACACTCTCGTTATAGTGACACCTTGCAGACGATTTGGTTGGTTTTGTCTAAAACGCTTTAGACTAGACCCCGCTATAGACACTCTCGTTATAGTGACACCTTGCAGACGATTTGGTTGGTTTTGTCTAAAACGCTTTAGACTAGACCCCGCTATAGTGACACTCTTATAGTGACACCTTGCAGACGATTTGGTTGGTTTTGTCTAAAACGCTTTAGACTAGACTATAGGACTCTCGTTATAGTGACACCTTGCAGACGATTTGGTTGGTTTTGTCTAAAACGCTTTAGACTAGACCCCGCTATACTCTCGTTATAGTGACACCTTGCAGACGATTTGGTTGGTTTTGTCTAAAACGCTAGACTAGACCCCGCTATAGAACACTCGCTATAGTGACACCTTGCAGACGATTTGGTTGGTTTTGTCTAAAACGCTTTAGACTAGACCCCCGCTATAGGAACACTCTCGCTATAGTGACACCTTGCAGACGATTTGGTTGGTTTTGTCTAATACGCTTTAGACTAGACCCCCGCTATAGGAACACTCTCGCTATAGTGACACCTTGCAGACGATTTGGTTGGTTTTGTCTAATACGCTTAGACTAGACTAGACCCTCGCTATAGTGCAGACGATTTGGTTGGTTTTGTCTACGCTTTAGACTAGTGAACACTCTCGCTATAGTGACACCGATTTGGTTGGTTTGTCTAATACGCTTTAGACTAGACCCCCGCTATAGTGACACTCTCGTTATAGTGACACCCCAAGGCCGGTCCCGAGGGATGTCACTATAGCGGGGGTTGACCGAAGTTATAACTAGTTGAATGCAAAACATCGTCAATTGTAAATAATTTAAAAAATTTATATTGTATAACAAAGAATAAAAATTATTATATTACAGTCAACCTTCGATTAAATGTCACCCTTGGTTCAATGTCACCCAAAAATAGACTAATTTAGTTTGCTTTGATTAAAATTTAGTCAAAGTGGACCCTCGATTTAGTGTCCACCCAGATTTAAGGTGACATCATGGCCGGTCCCTGGGAGTGATGTTAAATCGAGAGTAGACTGTACTGTTGATTTTTGAATGCCTCTGTTCAAGTCAGTCGTTGTTTGGAATAAAGAATTAAAGCAATGCGTCTATTTCTATCTCTCCCTCTGCTCTTATTTTCGGAGGACTCAACAAATTCTGGGCTGATATATCGATATTTAAAGAGAGTCTTTTAAAGAGAGCCTTTCAATTATTAGAAAGAACTGATTAATAGAGAGAAGAATAGAAAGGTATACATTACAGAAGAAAAATAAAAAAATGACCAAGCTAACAAATATTTAAAAATTATAACAGACAACTATAGCAATAACTTCAAACAAAGTTACAGTCGACTCTAGATAATTTAGCACCTCTACTTACTTTACTTGACTCATTGAAAATATGTTTTGTGGGACGGGGCTTAGAGAGCCACATTATCGAGGATGCTGAATTAGTAAAGATGTCACATTCTATTGTAGCCATATAAGATCTTCAGCCTTATTAGACCATTTTATGTTTAAATAAAATGGTCAGTGTGGTCAACTGTATTACTTATAATCATTATCTTGCACAGGCAAACAGGCAGCAGTAGAGTTCAAATAGAAGGGACCCACTTGTTGACTGTCGGGAGGCCGGTGGTTGGAGATTAGAAGATGAAGAAGACTTTGCGACAAACAACAAGCCTCCTACTGCTACCTTTGTGTTGCTGGGCTCTTGAGTTGAGGGAAAGAAAGAGTCAAGGGCTTGCTCTAAACGGATGGCGCTGGCTTAACCTGCTTCTATAATTGATTGATCGACTGTATTGGCTGTACAATAAGAAAGAACGAATAGTGGTGGACTGCTGCTTAGTTTAACAGAAATTATATTAGATCGACTGGAAAAAGTTGTGAACATTGGTGTAGTCCTTCTTCTGTCGTATCTATTTTTTTTCCTTTTGGCGTAAAAAGTTTGGAGTCTCTTATATAGATAGACACATTTTCTTAAAGCAATTTAATCACCGTAATACCTGTAGAGCGTCGTCTCCAAAAAACATCACCTCTTCCATTTTGAGGATTTGGATCATAGACCAAGATTTTATTGCCTT
The DNA here is from genome assembly GCA_029231635.1 of Ditylenchus weischeri. Classification (NCBI taxonomy): domain Eukaryota; kingdom Metazoa; phylum Nematoda; class Chromadorea; order Rhabditida; family Anguinidae; genus Ditylenchus; species Ditylenchus weischeri. The sequence continues at coordinate 236,985 of JAMRYI010000146.1, read as the reverse complement.
GAAAATCAGATCAGAGGGTTTTTTTAATATTTCAAATCCGCGATTGAATTTTTGGACAATCATACATTAAAAAAATTTGTCGTAAATTTGTTGTTACGAGATACAGTCATCAATCAACCACAGTTAACCTAAATCAATGATTATGTACAAATCACAGTTAAGTAAGGGCATAAAAATCATAAACCTTAGTTAACCATGAGTACATCTAGCTTTAAATCCTAGCCTAACAAATGACAAAATTACAGCAAACTTCTTGATTATTTATGGCTTGTAGTGCTAGAAAGCGTCCGACACATTTTTCTTTTTTTTCATGCCTAAAACCAGCAATTGTTGTGCTAAGGAAGAAAAATGTTGCTTAGAGCAAGCTATTGTTAAATATATCGGTATTTTTGTCGCACACCTTCACATCCACTTTTGTCTGCTCCTATTGAATTGCCGGTGCTTTTGGATACGAATGAGTCAACTTCTTGCTCTTCCCCACCTCAGCCAATTCCAGGACAATTGATTGCTTGTATTAGTAGTGAGAGTAGAATTTTATTTCGCCTTGATACACAACAAAAAAAATAACAACAATTTTTTGGTACTAGAATTATTACGTATACATTACTTTTGAACTTTTAAATGAGTCAAGCTAGTTTGTAGAATGATGTAAAGTAGCTTTTAGAATGGATCTTCAAACATTTCTTCTTTCTGCTTCTCTGGCTGTATAACAAAATTCTCGATCTCACTCTGGCGCTCCTAAAGCAGTTTAATTATTTAAAAATACAGTATTTCCTCTAATAACCCACCCGGGGTAACACTTTACATGACCCCCCACGGCTGACCCACTTTTGATGACAATTTTGAAAAACCGATTGCATATTCGTGTTTCTCGACCCCGATTTGGGCTTACCTTAGACATGATTCCGAGGAAGACTCTCGATCATAAAATGCATAAAGAGTCTCTTTTTGCCACGGCCCATGTTGAAAAACATGATAAGACAGTCAAAAAATATAAAAATCCACTTTTCTAACGTTCTGCCATAAAAGTGGCCCCTTTTATTCCCTTCCCCTCCCAATACAGCCCTGAATCCCTTAAAAATGTTTTGGCGGGAATTTGAAAATAAAATTTTTTTGAAAATTTTCGAATTTTTTCACCTTGGGGGACCAAGGCAAATCGAAAAAAAATTTTTTTCACTTTTCCAGAAACGATTGGTAAATTCGCGCCCAAATCGGGGTCGAGAAACACGAATATGCAATCGATTTTTCAAAATTGTCATCAAAAGTGGGTCAGCCGTGGGGGAAGGGGGGTCATGTAAAGTGTTACCCCCGGGTGAGTTATTTTTTGAATGCCCTCTAGAGGGGTGAGTTATTACAGAAAATACGGTAGGTTCAAAACTTTTGGGCTCTTTGGAAACTTTTTACAAAAATTCTGTATGGTAAAATATAAAAAATGACTTTCTTGTAGTGTGCAGTATGCAGAATAATTTTTTGGCTCGGTTTCTTTATGTTTTTCATAATACGTATATTTTGGTCGAAAGTTATAGGTAAAAGTTCAAAAAAATGAATGTTTGTATGTGGATTGAGGTGAGCATGCTAACAAAGGTCACCTTGACACTAGAAAGGCTGTGTGGGCCAAACTATGCGTTTTGTGCGAAATTTTACGGTGAACACCATTGCTGAAAAAATTTATTTAATTTACGTTACTATAAAATCATTAAAAATAATCAAAATAAGAATAACAGTTTTAACATGCCGAGTGGTCGAGTGAAGCTGCAGCTGGCGCGCAAGGAGAAGAAGTGGACCTCGGTGAGGAGGAAGAAAATATGTTGAATGAAAGCGATACGTCCATTGAGTGTTAATTGTTTGTTTGTCACAATTGTAAACAAAGAAATTTTTGCTCGATACTGTAGATCTTATGAGGGGTTCAAAAAATAGAAGCGCACCCTCCGAGGGGGGTTGAAAAATAGAAGCGCATGCGCTTCTATTAAAGAAAATACGGTATGTACAATAGCGAAAAAATGCGCGAAATTCAAAAATTTTGAAACTGGACACTTTTGAGTTATCTCAATATCTTGCTTTACATCCAAAATATTTTCCTGCTACCCACGCAAGGCTTGTTCCTTAAAAATTCCCTACTGAAAAGGCTTTCGAATAAGTCATCACTTGCCCATAAAACAAGCTTAATTTGAGAATCACAATTGACTTCTGTGAAATTTTTTTAGGACTTGTCTTTATCTAGTATACTTCTCGAGATCCTGGAAACTTTTTGTGTCGAATCATTCTTAAACAAAACCGGAGACTCTATAGAGAAGTAAAGCTGCTACAATTTGGCAAAAAATGCAAATTCAGGGTGTTTTTTGCAAAAGTATGAGGGAAAACTCAAAGCCCGTATTTTCACACGGAAAAAAGCCAGTTGTTTGCTTCAAACGGTTTCTAGTTTTGAAAATTCTGGTTGTACGAAAATTGTTCTGGTTATTCAGGTAGAAGATATAGTAAGCTTTTTTTTGGTGTATAAAAAAGCTTTGGAAAGTGGCGAGTCTCATACAAAAATAAATTTAGTGTTTTCTGGAGCTAGAGATGGTCTCTGTGCATTAAGATGCCTCGCGCTGTCTTCATTAATTTTTTTGTATAACTGCCGAAGAATGATAGTGACTTTTTGCTTCGTCGGACTGAACTTCGATGCTCTATTTTTGTGTTGTATTAGAAGAGTGTTCGTCACATATTGCTTGTCTTCGAGGTGTCTGGTCGATTAGGACAGTGAGGTTTTTTTTCAAGTTGTTACTGCTTTGATTTTAGCATCTGCTAGTTGTCTTTTTCTGGAACCTTCCTATGATGCGTTCTCTGTCAAGAAAAAGTGGTTCTTCTTTCCAACTGCTGACGTCTCGCTCAAAAATAGGCTACGTTGAAATGAAGGTGTTGTTCTGCATGGTTAAGAATTTAAGAAAATTTTTATTGCTTTTGTTCTTATTCTCTAGCAATTTTACGAAATTTTGTTGCTTTTGTGTTGTTATGGAATAAAAATTGAGTTTTGAGTCTTTCTGGCATAAAAAATTAGTTTTTGTTGGAAATTCTAACCCAAAAAAAGTTTTATGTCGGACCACACAAAAATCGATTTTAAAAGTCTTGGCGTTTTGATAATTTTCAATTGCACTAAAACTAGAGATGCAGACAGGGCCCTGGTCAAGGGCCCTGGTCGTCAAAATTCTAATCCTTGGTTTCAGAGCCCTGGTCAAGGGCCCTGGTCATCAAAATTCTAAACCCTGGTTTCAACCCTGGTTTTCAACCAGGGCCCTTGCGAAATATTTTTGAAAAAGTATACATAAATAAAATAAAATTGGCGTCATTTTTAAAAATATATTTGTCAAAATCTCAACCTCAACTCGTCCTCTCTCACTCTCTTCATTACATTATCTTATTCATTTCAGAAGGCCTTTGTTAATCCAACAATGAGTTCAATCTGGAAGATAGATTTGTTTGTCAAGGAATCGTCCGCGGAGGCTAAGTGCAAGGAGTGTGATGCAATCATCCAGAGAAGTAATGGAAGTACAAAAGCGATGTTCACCCACGCCGCCACTCACCCGGTATACGCAAAGAAGCTTGAGGAAATCGGACGAAAAAATGAGGAGGAAAAGAATACCATGGAAAAGTTCATCCGAGTACAAGCGAAAGGTTTTTTTTTTATTTTGCGTTGATTTTTTTGTTGAACATTTTCCGTTACTTTCTTTTAGATCAACTCTCAAGTCTTGACAGAAGAGTCATTCATTGTTTTGCCTGCAACAACCTGCCATTCGCCATTGTAGAGACGCCTTCGTTTAAGAGTCTGGTCAAGGAGGAGTTGAAGGGTAATAGAAAATAAGCAAGATATTTTTTGTTATTTAATTATAAATTCCTAGGTCGACAACACTATTCCAAGTTTGTTCTACCACGAGTCTATGATCAGGTGCGGAAGAAGGTGAAATTGTTACTCGACGAATGCCCGGTGCTCTCCTTCACATCTGACATTTGGTCTGGTACCACGGAAAGCTTCATTAGGTAGGATAAAAATGTCTTCTTGCGAGATGAAGGATCTAATATGAAGAAGGTAAAATACATTTCTTGTGTAGAGTTTGCACTCCAATTCATGCTCTCTTAAGGCATTCGAGACCGGCGGTTATCTGCACGCGGACTGTGGGGCCCGTAAAGAGAACTTTGTGGTGCGTAACTCAATATTCGTCGACCCGTCTATCAAAGCTCTCCTGGACCACTGCCGAAGCTTGTCTGACACTTTCATCACTCTAATCTGGCGAAGAGTCTGCTCAAGGCTGAACAAGAGGCAGAAGGATTACCGATTCACCACGTCAAACAGGTGAGAAATTTTGTTATCTACACTGTTATTTAATTTATAAGTCTTATGTAGGATGTATCGACACGCTGGGATTCTACGCACGACATGGGCGAGCGACTGGTTGAGCAAAGGCGGGCCATCGATCTCTACCTGTACAAGAATAACAAAAGAAGCCTAGAGTTGAGGGATGAAGAGTGGAGTCTGCTCGAGAAGGTTGTCAAGCTACTGGGATCCCTAAAGTCGGCCTCGAAGCAAATGTGCCTGGAAGTCTCTCCCATCTCCGTTCAATTTCCGATCGCAAGGATGCTCTCCAAGACACTCTACGACGTTAATGATCCTCTCCTCCAGTCTATTCGCGCCTCCCTCCTCGGTTTACTCGTTGAGAAATTTGATGTAGAGGATGAAAAGTGAGGCTTTATACTCTATTTGTAGTCCTTTTTGTTTATCGTAAACTATTTCAGGATCTACGGCCTGGCTACATTTCTCGATCCTCGGTTCAAAGATAGATTTGCGCACAACAAGGTGAAATTTATCAAGCTGGTCTCGGAGTGGATAGAGGAAGAAATCCAGATAACCCAGCCTATCCGTAGTTCTTTGTTTTCGATTTTAATCATTTCTTGTTAACTTCTTGATCTTGTTTAGATCTTAGCTCCCATCTTCCCAAACGCCAGCAATCGTCGTCATTCTTTGGACAAAATACCGAGTTCTTCGAAAAGGCGGATGTTACTACACGAGAAGAGTCGACTGGCAATGTCAATATGGAGCTTATCGCCTACTCGAAGATGAAGTGCACCAACCCCGATGAGGACCCTTTGGATTTCTGGAACGTTAGACTTTTTATATATTTACAATTAATTTTTATAATCTCATTCGACAAATTTAGAAAAACGAGTCGCTCTATCCCGGACTGGCGAAGATTGCCCAACGCTTCCTTTCTACACCGGCGACCAGCGTGGCAAGTGAGCAGCTCTTTTCGGTGGCGAGGGACGTGTACGACTACCGAAGGTCAAACCTGGATCCGAATAATGCGGAGATGCTCATCTTTTTGAACAAATGCCTTCCTCAACTTAATTACTCCTATTGAATGCTGTTCTGTTGCGTTTAGTTGAATAAAGAGCTATTATTATCAATTTTTTGCGAATACGTAATTTATTGTTATTAATTAATAATTATATAGTTTGGGAGATTAATAAACCCTGGTCCCTGGACAAGGGCATATAAATCCGGTTCCAGAATTAAGGGTTTTTTCGCGGAAGCAGAGTTTTAGAAATATTTATATCACAACTTATATAGTTATTATAGTCGCATAGTCTGTCACATTCAGCCTTTCTAGTGTTAATCATCTGTTAACTACAGTATAGTCCTTTTTTAAATATATATATTTATGGTTGTCTAAAGGCACGTTCACAATGAATCCGCATCCGCATGCGGGTGCGGATGCGGAATTGCGTTCACAATGGCACTTGCAAGTGCCGAAAAAAATTCGTTAAACCGTTTGATCAAATGTTTGTATAAACCCTGGTTTGCTTGAAATCGTTTGCTTCAGAAGGTTTATATCGTAATATAGAAAAAGCCAATCAAATTTATTTTTTCTGCATTTCCATTCCACGTATACAGTCAACCCTCGATTTACTGGCACCTCGATATAACGGCCCTGGGCTTAATTTGGATGGATATGACTAAATCATAAGGAGTTATACCCACGGTTTAACGGCACCCGATTTATCGACCCCTAGGATCGATAAATCGGGTGCCGTTGAACGATGGTTTACTGTATGCATTTGATGTGGTACACAACGTGCATTGTGGATGCATTGTGAGCACAAAAATACGGATGCGGATAAAAAACTAAATTTTCTTAGTTTAAAAGATATAAAAATAAGTCCCTTGTTAAAACCGAAACAATAAAAAATCAGCAAAAATAAGGATTGATTTATAATTAAAAAAAAATTAAAACAACTTTCATATTATTCCGTTTTTTAGATTTTTTAAAATTTCCTATTTTACAAAATAAACTTACAGCATTAAGCCTTTTCTTTCTCTCTAGTTCTTCAGCATGCTGATGAGGTGCTAAGGTTTGTTGATTGTTAGAGTTTAGGCACTTTTGTCTTTCAAATTCAAATGACTCTGTCAGTTGAGCTGAAAAGTGATTTTATTTAATTTTTACTTACATAAGTAATTCAGTTCGTAATTCAGTGTAATCCAATTAGAAAAACTCAAAATTGTTATCATTATTTTTTTAAAGATTCAAATGAGACAAGGTTCGAACTTTCTAGTCAAATTTTCTCATAGCTTTAAAAAGAACCTCGAAATTTGAATGATTTTAAAAAAAGGTCAAATCATAACCTTTTGAAGATATAAAATACAGGGTGGCCCATCCTTATCCGACTATTTAAACTGGCCATAACTTTTTAAATTTATTTTATCTTGACGGTATTTTTTTTGTTCGAAATAGGAGAGGCTAGGAATTCGTTTGACAAATCACTCGTTTATTTTTTGTTCAAAAATCAATTTTTGGTGGATTTTCTAAACCTTACTCTTGTTTTCAATGAAATGCCTTATACGCTTCAGCAAAGAATTTGGACGATCATTTTCATGCAAGGCACGGGTCACCAAAGAAAGTGCAAGTGGAATATCGCAACAAGTTCGGAAGAAATGTCAAGGCACCGAGAAATGCGAGCATCCAAGAATGGTGGTAGAAGTTCCGAAAAACAGGCAACGTGGGTCCAAGGAAGAAGGCGATGCCAAGGTTTGTTGGCTTTTGATTCTTTTTTCATTTTTTTCTTTCAGTTGGGTGCGAGCTTAGCTGACAAAAAAACAAGCGCTAGCAAGATTCCGAGAGGCTCAACTTTCAAGTCCACGAAGTGTCGCCGAGCTGAAAGGAATGCCATTAAGAACAACAATTCCGAGAATTGAGAAGAACCGGCCAACCTCGATGATCTCTAGTCCAGAATTCAACAAGCCTTCGATGAACTTTCGAGGGAGATGATCCATCGCTCTATCGAGTCTTACGAACACCGTCTTTACCGCGACATCGAAGTGCAAGGAAATTCAGTTGAACAATTCTACTCAGATAATGAATGAATATTTAGTTGAATGAATTTTGAGGTATATGCTTTAAAATTGTTTTTGTTTTAATGAAAAGATATTGAATAAATCGTTACGGAGCAAGTTTGGTGCCAAACATATTCCTAGACCATATTCTTTCGGATAAAACAAAAATCTCGCCGTATGAATGAAAAATCAAAAAGTTATGGCCAATTAAAATAGTCGGATAAGAATGGGCCACCCTGTAGTTAATAATAAATACCCAAAAATTAACTTACCACAAATAACATTTAAAAATCTGCGCCATACATCGGCCTAAAAAACAATATTAATATATACAAATACAAAACAATGATTAAAAAGTTAACCACAAATACAGGAGAGTAGTTTTGTGCAAAGCGCACTTTCTTTTTTTCAGCATCTGCATCAGTGCCTTCAGAGGAGGTGGAAGTTGACTCTTTCTAAAAAACAACTTTATTATTAAAAGTGATTTCTCCAAGGCTTAGGCTTTTTAATTGAAATAACATTTCTGTTGACGACATTGGAAATTAAAGAAAAGTGAATCGAGGAAGGACACTACTTTTTTCTTTAGCATAAAGTTCATTCGAGTTATTCGACAATTTTTCAAAAAATACGAAAGAGTATAGTGATTGTAGAAATAGTTAGATTAAAAGTTAGATTATTAACAATTGCCGTCAGCACTGATGATACTTGAAGTAAAAATAGGCTATATTATCAATATTATTTCAAAGACGTTAAAAATAAATCATTCCGCTTAAAGTTTTTAGACACTCGAAAGGACCATAAAACTTCATAAGCACCACAATTTACGAAATTTACCAACCTGATTTTGTCTATAATTCAAAATAATTTTTTGTGTGCATTTATTTTTAATTTCATTTATTACTTGAGAACTTACTTAACAATTTTGCAATAGAAAGCTGTAAAGTAACGATAGTTGACTAACTCGTCCGATCTGACAATTTCAAGCTACGTTGGGCTCGACTAGTGGATGGTTCAAAATTTTGAACAAATTTAAAATGCAAAAAAACATAAATCGAAAATATTATTGACAAAGTCAGGTTGGTCCCGTGCAAATTCGAAATTCGCAAATTGCTGTGCTTGTCAAAATTCTTTGTTCTTTAAGTACAGTTAAACCTCGATGTAGTGGAGGAACAAGCCAACAGACTACTACAACAGAGTTCAATTGGTATTTTTAAAAAAGCTCATCCGTTATTCACTAGGGAACATTGAAAAAAATCCGATTAACAGCTATTTTTCATTAGTTTTGAAGAAACACGTCTTTTAAAATATCTGACCTGAACACCCGTAAGAAAAGGAATCATTTGTTCAATGAAAGTGTCAATGACTATTGCCAGGTAGTTTTTTTCCAGTTGGTTTTGATTAGATTCTAAGAAAGGCACTTTGGCGTGTAACCTGCCAGTTTTTCTATAACAGCAGATGGTAATTAGCTTATTGTTACACAGTTAAATAAAGTTTATACCTGACCAGCTGCCAGGCGCCAACTAAATTCTCTGTGAATCCAACCATTGAAGTTAGCTAAAAGTAAACAGATGGCTTAGCTTTGAAATTAGTTAAGCAAAAGAGCTAACTTGTTCAAAGAAATCAGCCATGCGAGAAACATGACCACCTAATTTGGGCATCTGAAACAATCCAAGAAATTCGTTTTTTAATTTAAATTAAAAAGTATGAATAAAACAAAATTTTACAAAAAAGATATATTATACAAAGTTTTTCTCGCTGGAAATAACAAAAAAAGTTTGATAAATGAATATTTGCAAAAAAAATTAATTTTGAGTACACTCTGTTACTTTTATGGAAGGAAATTATTTGGAGAAATAAAATTACTTTAGTAAAATTATTTTTGTTGTAAAAATGATTTAAAAAGACAATCGAATATATCAAAAAATATTTTATAAACAAATTATCATTAGACAGAATTTTCGCCAAAAAATTAAAATTACCTTTAACATTGTCACTTTGGGTGCCCTATCAGCACCAAATACCTGATAACGAACCGTTATTTGCAGACATAAAACATCTTATAAATAAACAAACCTTTTTTAATTCTGGACACAAGTCACTAACAATGTCAACGAAAATCTGTCCAATCACTTCTTTTGGATCATTGAGCCTCTAAAACTTTAATAAATAATAAAAGTTGATAAAAAAAGTAAGTTTAAACCTGATAAGTCTCTCTTAAGCAGACCCTTTCTTTTTTAGTAAATGAGCCTTCGAAGGGGTTGACATTGTCGTTAGCCTTAAACAAAATTAAAAAAAATATGTTATGAAGCTAGTTAAGTAGCTTATTTTTTCTAATTAAGCACAAAAAAGTTACTTTGTTCGACAGCAAACTATTTTTTACAGATTAGAGTTAGCCAAACGCGTTTTTGTTCGCATATAAAATATGACCTATATTGAAAAAAATATTGAAATTTTTTCAAGTTCGACTGTTGACCCCAAGGGACGCAACCGACTTGCCAAAGCCATATCTCACCAACGCCAAAACTCACCAACGGCGGAACTCGCCAACGAAAAAGTCCCCAACGCATACCTTGCCAACGCGAAATTAGCCATCAAAAAATTAAAATTAAGGTTTGGCTTTCTGCAGTTTTAACTTTTTTATTTTCTTATATTTCATTAAGTACATACGTATATGCAAATATGTTTCTTTATTTTCAAATATACATTTTTCGGTTCTATTCCGTTGCCAGCCACCCCATTCCACCACCACCCCCCACCCCCAACCCCCATCTGAAAATCCTATTAAAATTGTTCACTTCTAATATAGTTTTGAATACTCGGGTCTACCGCATAAAAAGCTCTAAAAAAGGATAAAACCTTGAAAAAACGCATTTTTAGGCTACCCAAAATAGTGTACTTCAGCCTTTCTTCTAGAAATTCCAAAAGATCGTGCACGTGGTGCCAGAGAACGACGTGCCAATTATCCGGAAGCATGGAATCTCTTTCAAAGAACACTTGACCAGCACAGAAGATTAAACAACTCTAATGAGTCAAATAACAAGAAATTGATGACAATAATCGGCACTCCACATCCCCATTGTGTGCCTTCATGTTGAGAGTCAAAAGAGCATATTTATCAGACTATGATAATGACCATAACGATTTTGTTCATCGAAGAGGCCGCCGATACCGCAAAAGACAAGTAATCAACAAAGACACGCGTATGAGAAATCAATTTAATCGTTACCAGAAGAATATCTTAATGGTATGGTAGTTGCTTTGAAAGGCTAGTGTAATTAATGTAGTTGTTTATTATATTTTTACGTGACACAATTATTCTTGAATAAATATACCGTATTGCCTCTAATAAACGAGCACTGTACCACTTTTGTTGAATGTTCACCACTTTCTGTTGTTCGTTTCTGCTTCTTAGGTCCGCCCCCTAATTTAAAAAAAAGTGACTGAAAACATGTTTTAAACTACTTTTTTATGATATAACAAACATTTACAAACAGTTTCTAATCCAAAAATTTAATTTTGAGAAATTTAAAAGTATACTTGTGGGTTTCGTGATGGCAAGTTCTGTGTTGACGATTTTTGTCATTGGCGAGTTTCGCCGTTGGCCAGATTCGCCGTTGACGAGATTTGACATTGGCGAGTCTTTTACACTGTCGAATTGGTTGCGTCCCGATCCGAACATTTTAAACCAACATCATTAGCTCTACAACTTTTTGATTTGTAAGATTTATAACGAATAACATATTTTTACTAATAGAAGCCCCATGATTTTATTTTAGCATGTCTCGGTGGGTAGTCTTGTACCGCATTTTGTCCCCTAACACTGTCTCTACGTCTCTAACCTAACACTGTGTCTGCTTCTCTAACTTCAAAGGAAGGTGTCTCTAAACAGAGACAAAAATTTGTATTATTTGTGTGGTTAGAGAAGGAGGGATTGTTGACACAATTATTATTGTCTTTTTGCAGACATACAGAGAATATCTGAGCCGGGCAGTGTCTAGATAACAAAATAACTCCCCGTGGGGAGTTAATAGAGTGAATACGGTAAAATATTTGTCATTCCTTATTTTTTTGATCGCTTCAATCTGTGCCGAAATTGCTAGTGGGGCCAAAAAAGGCATTGAAAATAAGGAATTGATTAGTAACAGCATGTAACCCTTCAGTTACCGTATTTTCTCCATTAATCCCCCATTCTCTAATAATCCCCCACCCTATGGACCTTATATCTCAGCCTAGAGCAAACATTTCGCAAATCTGTTTTTTTGCGTTTTTTTTAGTTACCACGAGTTTACTTGATTATACTTTTCAGATTTTGGTTGAGCACCCAAAAATGACAAAATCGTCCTCAAATTTTTCTGATTTAATAGGGAAAATACGGTACTCACTTATTTTGCATCAAATGTTTGAGCTTATTTAGTCTGATAGGCGCATCTCACAAATTTTCGTAAATCATGTTAAAACGTTATCCGCATAACTTTTGAACGCCCTTTATTTAAAGATTTTTCCTTTATTTGAGACATAAAAATTTTAGTTTTTTCACACTTTTTTACAGAACCAAATCGATTTTTAGAAAAAAAATTTTGACCGAAATTGACTAAAACCTTGATTTAGCTTGCTTTCTCAAGGCGAAAAGTCAGATTCTAGTCAAAGAAATTTTTCCAAAAAATTGACTTTTTATGTGAGAAAATTTCAGAAATTAACGTTTTTATCCTTTTAAGTGCATAAAAATTACTCAAGAGACACTTAAAGATGATATACAAAAAATGATGAAATGCGCTCCTGGACTAAATAAGTGCCTAACTTTCATATTAAAGGGGCATGCCCACACTAATAAGAGGTGGTACCCGGGAATTCAAACTTTTTCCTAATCATTGAACTTCTGCACGGATTTTACAACTTGGTTTTAACAAAACAAGGCCTAGAATGTGTGACGAGCTATTTTTAGAGTCCGAAAAATTCGTACACAAATACAATTCGTCTTAAAAGATTTGAGAATCCCTTGCACACCTAGTAAGTAGTAACTTTCATATAAAAGATAAAAAGATTAGGGAAAAAATCAGCAGTTCGAACTGAAATTAAGATTGTGATTGCGACTTTTTCCGCATTGTTATAGTCTCTAGTAGTTCCCAGTCATTTAATTTCTCTATTAAATCCAGAAAAATAATAAGCAGAGAATAACCAAACAAAGTAACCAAATAATGCAAAAGATTAAATATAAAATTAAAAAATATAATATATGAAATTAAATATAAAATTAAAATTAAAATATGTATTTTAAAGCAGAGTAGAACTTGCGTCTTCAAAAAATTAAATCAATCAATTCAAACCATTCGTACATAAAATGTACTTCGCCTTTAAAGAAAAAGAACTGCTAGTTGTGCCTTTTTCCTTATGCTATTTTCAAGTACAGGGTGAATCAGAAAAACTCTATTATTTTTCAAAAACAATTTAAGACAACTTTTCAAAGCAATTTTTGGCCGCAGTGCCTTATATCGCCTCCTCTCAAAACAGCCCAAAAGTATGTTTTTTCAACGTATTAGCACCTGGAACGTGTAAAAGATGCTTTTAGAGCGCAACCGACCATTTTCAAAAAAAATGTCGACCAAAATTTGACTTTTTGCCTTTGGGGACCAAGGTGAACCATCCTAAAAGGGTATCCAGATACTTTAAAAGATGGTATTTAAACGAAATTTTGTTAACTGGAGCCTACCGCATAAAGAAACTCTGGTATGCATGCTTTTTCATGCATCCAGAATCGCTTTCGAGTGATTTGTGTCTAAAGTATGTGAGTGCGCGCATCTCATCTCCAATCCCCCAGCCTGAAGGGGCCGCAGGGGGTTGAGAGTTAGAGATGCGCGCACTCACTTACCTTAGACTTGATTCCGAGCAAGACTCTTTATCGAAAATGCCTATAAGGGTTCTTTTTTGCCCAGCTCCAGTGACCAAACCGGGTAGAATATGAGGGTATAATATCCCTTATATGAGGTGGTCCTATGTTTTTATTGGGTGGTTATCTTGATCCCCCAAGGCAAAAAGTCAAATTTTTTTTCTGAAAATGGTCAGCCGCGCTCTAAAAACATGTTTTATACAAGTTTCAGGTGCTAATACGTTGAAAAAACATGCTTTTGGGCTGCTTTGAGAGGAGGCGATATAAGGCACTGCGGCTCAACTTTTGAACGTAACTCTTATATTATTTTACAACGCTGCAACTTTTTTATAGAAAAAAATATTCGTAGTGTGCTTGAGACCTAATATGAATTTGAATATTGTAATGAGTGCAAGCTCTCTAAGCATAGAGCCTCTTCTCAGAGTAACTAGCAGAACAGAAAAAATTATCTGATATGAGTGGGACAATTCATGGTCATACCACATAAATGTTGCACTATTTCTTTGTCAAAAAATGTTACAGTGTGGAGATTTTCGAAAAAAATTTGGAAATTGGCCGGGCAATGGGTTACACGCGCTAATTAAAAAAAATGGTAGAGTTGTTGATTCATCTGTATACTACATTAAATTGACTTACTATCCAAGAGCTTGTCATGATTCTCTTTTTGCTTCTGGGCTTGCACAGTGAAGACCCCATAGCACTTCAGTTAACAGACCAATAATTCTCACTTCTGTTAATATATTGATAGCAGTTACTTAGGCAACTAAAAAGTCAACAGATTCGATTAGGTGTTCAGAAGTAGATGGTGAATAGGCATTGTTGTATGTGGGATTACTAGAACAGAATTTAGAATAAATAAAGTAAAGTTTTTCAGCCTTTTAGACACACATTCCTACAATTTCTATAAATTTATTAGTCAAAACTGGCATTCCAGCTATGAACACAGAAAACAAGGAAATGCATTTTATACGCACACAATTTACATCAAATTATGAAGGGAACAGTTTTTTCATTGGTTACGTTGTAAAGCTAGGTTTGTAAAAACCGGAGTTCCTTCAAATTATTGACTTAAAGTTTGTATTATTTAATGCAGGAATTTTTTTTTTAAATATATTAAATGACAGAATAACAGGTGTGAAAAAGTGTTGCTGGTGAAAAGGATACTATCGATTTTGTGTGCTATATTGGATTTTTTAAAATAAAATTGAATTGATTACTTTAAGCAATTGCAACCGTAAAAACTGAAAATCCCGTAAAAACCTTTTTTTTAATCTTCTTTGAGACATTACTTTTACGAAAGCACTCTCTAAAAAAATTGTGACTAAAAAATCTTCCAAAAAGGCCCTATCCAATCATAGGTGTACCCGGGGGGGGGTGGCTTCGTGGGGGAAAAGGGGGAGGTGGTGCTAGCTGGGCTATAGACCCCCCCCTCCCCTTCCGTCAGAAAATTTTTCACGATCCTGGGTACGTGGTTTTTCCTGTTTCCGCGGTTCCCGGTTGGAGTTGGTTTTTTGCTTTCGTCCCCTTGTTGTTTTTTATTCTTTTCAAGGCTTAGGCTTAGGAAAAGGTGGGCCACCGTATGTGAGGACGGACTCAAACATATTTTATCCTCATGTTTGAGTCTGTCCTAACATACGCTGGACCACCCTTGCCTGAGCCGAAGCCTAAAAAAATTACGAAAAAAATCAACAGGGGGGACTAAGGCAAACAAGCCCCTTCCCCACCGCTTTGTTGGATAGGGCCAAATTATCTATTTCCGAATTTTCTGCTTCTGAATTTTTTTTTCTAAAAATGGTCGGCTGAACCCTAAAAACATGTTTTCTACACGTTTCAGCAGCTAAAACACACAAAAAATTGGTTTAAACCCCTTTTTGGGCAACCCCATCATAAGGCACTCCGGCCGTAACCTCAAATCAAACAGACAAAAAAGCAAGGACAGACACAGTGATTTGGTCTTTTTTTGTAAACTTGGCTACCATGGGTTTTCTACCATGGTCTTTTACCATGGTCTTTGGCTGATTTACACTGATTTACTTTTATGTTTTTCAGGGGTGAGAAGTTTTGAGTTTTATTTCAAGATCTACGTGACTGCCCGACTATTGTAGACTGCCCGTTTATTTTTTCGATCAAAATTTATTCGAAGACAGACAACAAAAAGAGGCAAACATTCAATAACACAAACATACGAATTCTAACCATCAAATTCAAAATGAAGACTGTCATCGGTAAGGTAGCCATTTTCTTTGTCTTGATCAGCATCAAACAGCAAATCATTTGTATTTTTCCAAAAAATTTAGCTTAAAGAGTTAAGGTGTAGGTAAAATCGTCTTTTAGGGTGCCCGTTTATTGGAGACTGACCGTTTATTTTCCAATCACCTTCTAGGGTGCCCGTTTATTAGAGACTGCCCGACTATTGGAGACTGCCCACTTATTAGAAGAAATACGGTATTGACCTTTTCGAGCTGTTTGTGGTCGAGGTGTCGCTCTCTATGGCCATGACAGTATGGCTAAGCCTGTGTAACATAACTGTCGGAGCACGTTAACTTCGAGAGGCTGCCGGCGAGAGTTGTCTACTACGATATTTACTTCACTAATTTACAGGTCTTCTCAGGAATTAAACAAGCGTTACGGGCTTTACCAAAGTTATCAACCAATCAAAAATCACCTATAAGGGGTCAATTGTTCCAATCAGACTATGAGTCTCTTGCGCTGAAAAAGACATGGTTCCAGAAGTGACTAGCATTCATTTTTCACTATAGTACCTTGTAGTGTTCGCGGTCTAGATTTTTTTCAAAACTTGATAGTGCCTCCTGCATTAGACCTGCACACCATTTCACTACACAAATTCCAATAAGACAAACAAGAATAAGAGAAATAAAATTTTATTATGGGACCAACCACAAATTAACACCAGAAGAAATATTTTTACTTGAGCTCTTTGATTTGAAGAATCGGAGCAAAGGACTGCTTAAGCTTTTCATAAGAAGCAACCACAGAAAACCGAAATTAAAACTTGGGAAAAAATCAACTTACTTTAAACTCGAAATTCTTGCGATCCTTCCTGATCTTAACGTACTTATCAATCGTGCTGCATGCAATCAGAGGAAACTTTTTGATGTCGCTTATTCGAGTGGCGTTTCGAAAGAACCTGAAAATGAGTGAAGTGAATAGAATATTAGACAGCTCTCGCTAGGCAGCCTCTAGCACAGAAGTTAACCGTGATACTTACTTGAAAAACAAGAAATAAATCAAACAGAGTATATAATATCAGCTAAAGACCAAGGTAAATAGGCATCATAAAAAGGTAGCTAGGTATACGAAAACAGCCCAAATCGGGAAATATCCAATCAATAAATGGGCTTAACTCTGCAATACTAATCCAAAAATAAGGTACATTACAGAGTGTTCGTTAAATAAAGAATCGCTAATTTCCATACCTCAGCGGACTCAATTATTTTAGAAATTCTTCGACCATCGTTCATTATACAAATCTTTAGACAACTCAACTGTAAAAAGATTAATTGTTAAAAATAGTTAATGCCTTATGTAATTTTAGCTTTAGAGATTATTAATATTCAAAAATAAAAATAACTATAAAAAAGATTAAATTTTTAAATAGTCAACTGTAGAGAATAGTATAAAACTACAAAACTGAAACGCTAACACTGTTTTCAAACAGTAGAAAAATCCTAAAATGATGTATTTCATTTTAAAAAGTGATAAAATTTAATAATGTTAGATTTCAATTTGCTATTCGCAGTATACACAGTGACAACAGTACAAATGCACATCATATTACACATCAAACAATTTTTTTCTAACAAAAACAAAAATTTCTGAAAAAATTTGTTTCAAAGCCAGAATATACATATATATATATTTAAGCATGCCATTTGCAAACATATAAAGGTTGTGTGACGCATGCAAAAAAGGCGTTAATAAAAAAATCATTGACTTGATTCACATTTCTTAACTTTAAGCTCAACTTATTTTCTTTTAAAACAACTAAATCCAAGTAGCGTGCCACCAAGAACACCAACTTAAGCTAATTTTATCATTTCCTTAAGTAAATTTAATAGTCGCAGACTGAAGCTATTGTATATCTGAAGTGTTCATGAGCATGCAAAGGCTGCCTCTAAAAAGAGCAAAAATAGAAAGAAGGGTTGCCGGGCATTAAAAGTAGCAGGTAGGCACCTATAGATACCTATAGACACACTCACCTCTCTAGCCCCAATCCAATTAAGGCAGACCAACCGCGTAATTGCTAATAGTATGTTAAGTAGAGAATGAGAATAAATGAGATTAAAAATGCATTTTTCACAAAACAATTGCCGCCTTTCCTTAGTTTTATTAAGCTGACATCACAAATAAACAATAATTAAACATAAAAGAATAAGTGGAATGTAAGAATAAGTCAAATGTAGATAACAGCTGTCTGTTTCAGGACCCAATACCAATACCCAATATTTTTCCCAAACCCAATTCCAATACCGAATATTTCAAACAGGACCAACCCAATATCCCAATACAATATTTTTGACCTAAAGTAAAACCAAAACACCCAATACCTAATACCAATATACAAGGGACCACAGGCGCCTATCGGCGCCTATATAGTATTTCAAAATTTCAATGAGGGGCTATGACTTCATTCATAAAAATAGGTATATCCCCTATTAGAACTCATTTTTTTCGCCTGTTTTTTTTTTAAACGAAAGCTGACATTCTTGGGAACACGATGGTATTAGCGACAAAAGTGATTTCGCTATTTACGACCCGTTCTGGCATTCGAAGTAAAAAAGCGTTAACCCACCACCCACCCACACATGCCAAATACTATATCAGATCGTATTGGATCCATCTTTAATTAAAACCCCATTTTGTAAATTATAAATTACTTCACTTAAATACAGAACTTTTTTGTAAGTTCAACTGTAGAATATAGTTAACTGTAAACAAAATTAAAAAAAAAGTATTTTTAGTAACCTAACGAGAATTTCTAAAATATAAGGGTTTTTGAGCAGGTTACAATTGTTAAAACAAAAATGTATATATGATTTATACTAGTGGAAATTGTTTGAAAGCTTTTTTAGACAATTTTTATTATTTACAAATGCACGTTAAAGGACCCTGTCTCTTCCTTACCATGGCAATTTCAAATGTTTGAATACGCGCGGGACCACATAGATTATGTCAATAATGTTTTCAAATTTTTTTTTGTTTTCATTTTGAATTTTAAACGCTATATTGTGATTGATATAAGTCTCGTTATAACAGTGACAAATGTGGAGCAGTGAAAGTCGCATTACTTTTCCGATCTGGCATTGTCAAGCAATGTTGGGCTCGACTAGTCAATGGTTCTAAGTATTGAACAAATTTACAAATTTATTTTCTAAACAATAAAAGCAATCAAAAAACAATTCGAAAATATTATTGACAAAATGCGTGTGGTCCCGCGCGCATTCAAATCTTTGAAATTTTCATGATAAGGAAGAGACAGGGTCCTTTAACGCACCTTAGTCGCCGAGTTGTTTAAGTATAGTTTTTAACCAACTTTGCGAATCTTTTTTTAATGCTCACAAGAAAATAGGCAATTGAATATACCAAAAAAATTCAATCAAGTATGTTGAATTAGCATTTACGGGCAGGTTTTCAAAATGAGTAAAAAAATTATTATACGGAAAAAATTTAAAAAAATTAAAAGTCCACAATTAAAAATCTCGGCCCTATTGACCTATCCGGGGCCATTTTTCCCTTTGGTCCCCCCTTTGGTTTTTTTTGAAAATTTTGATGTGAAATTTGTGAACATTGTGAACACAAATTGAGCCTAGGCCTAACCCTGGAGACATTTTGGAAATATTTCACATCAAAATTTTCAAAAAAAACCAAAGGGGGGACCAAAGGGAAAAATCGCCCCGGATAGGTCAACAGTGCCAAAATCTCTACTCAAACATGATTTAATCAGCATTTCAGCATTTTTTGCAATTTCTAAACATAAAAACTTTTATAATATAAATTTTTTCTAAACTTTGAAAAATCCTTGATTTTTAAAGTTTTTGATCGCTGTAAAATCCTGTAAAATAAGAACCTTCGCGAACACAACATAACAACAACTGTATTGTTGACTTTTACCAAAAAATGGTGAAAAATTATCTGAAAGGAATCACCAAAAAATATTAAAATTAGACGAACAGCTGAAAATGTTTTTATATACTTAACATTGTGTGACGGTTTTGCAAATTTAGTATAATCAAACAATTTTTTTAAACTTCAATTACTTAGAAGTGTTAAAATATTCTTTGGTTGTATTATTTAAAAATAGAAAAATTTCTATTTACATTAAAAAACCCCACAAACTCAATCGCTTAAATGAAAGCTAAAAATGTAGTTTCTATTTTAGTCGTTTTTAAAACAAATGAAAAAGTAACGTCAGTGAAGTTGACTTTGAAATAGTACGTTGGTTAACTCAACAATTAATGTCAGTTATATAAGTAGGGTTAGACAATCCGAATATTAGGGTGGAAATTTGAGCGAATAAGCGGGAGCAATGTTCGCGATTTAAGAACCTTCGCGAACATTCCAACAACCGTACATCAACTGTAAAACAACTGTACGCGAAAAATGAAAAAAAAAACGCAAAGAGTTATGGGACATACTGGTATTGTTGACTGAGAGTTGACTAGTAGTACATGGTTCCAATTCCAGACAACTAAGGATGCCTTTTTTGTACCCCATACCTATTGGGCACTTTCAAAGAGACGCCCCATACCTATGAGGCACTCTCGAATCGATCACTTCCTTCAAAACAAAAAAACACTCCCCTCATAAAAGTGTCCAATACCTATGGGGAATTTTTTAGGTGCAGTGGGCGGAGCCAAAATACAATCATTCCCTCATAAAACCGAATCTCTCCCCTCATAATATTTTAACATGTGAGATTAATTTTCAAAGTGTGGCAGAAACACTACTACATGTTTAAAATACCTTTTAATTTACATTCGTAAATCCTGTTAAAAAATTTCTTATATCAAAAAATACAATAGTTTTGTGTGGAATTATTACTCGTAATTGTATTTGTCTTCACACGACAGCGAGTCTTCTGTTGACTCGTGTCACTCTGTTTCTGACAATATTTTGTTGGGATCAATCGTTCCATTATATATAGATTTTGTTGGTATACTCTGCAAGTCTCTCTACCTGCTCTCAAGAACACAACAAATAGCTTAAAAAGAGTTGTCCATTCAACACTCAAGAAAAACCGGCATGAAACATCAAGTTGCACTTGATGTTTCACATGTTTTACGTAATTTTTTGGCTAAAGCAGAATAACCTTCTGTTTTCCGATATTAAAACAATATTAACAAATTTGTCACTACACGGAACAATTATCGCCAAAATTTACAGTATCATTTTTGTAAGTATGATACATACACACTTTTTCAAATAACAAGGTCAGTGAACTCAAATAAATAAACAAGTTTAGCTAATAATGGTAAGCTTTTGATTATTGAGGTGCACGAAAAGTTTCATCTGCAGCAACTTCGGGGAAGTTTTGTTTTTTATGCCTTTCGTTGCCAATGCTGCCTAAGAAAAGACGCGTTCTACAGATGCTCCAGAAATAGGCACTGAGAGGTAGTTAAGGGCGGTCTTTTTTAATGGGGCCTAAATTAAAATATTTAAAAAATGATGCGGTTATCGTCAAAAAATTATAAGAAACAGAAAAGTTCAGTGGTTTTGATTTATAGTTATGTTTAAATTTATCTATGATTACCACTATTAGATGTGAAAATCATACCAACAAACCACAGCTAAATAAACACACAACACTAAACACACAAAATATGCCTCGATGATCTCTATATTCTCCTGTAGTTCAAGCAAATCAAAGTTAATTTATGATATTGTCATTTCATCGTGCTGGTTTTTCAGTAAAACAGGTGCCATTAACGCTGCAAGACCACGCAAAGTTTTTTGATGGCGGTCTTCCAAAACTTCCCAGTTTTTCAACAAGGCAATCTGAATAGACAACTGAACAATTATACGTAGTGCTGAGATTACCTCATTCAAAGGACGAATGATTTTAAGTATCCTTTTTATCATAATGTAATTTACTGACCAGCATGTCTGCCCAGGAAGTATGACAGTGAGCGACTTTTGTATAGCTTCTTTTGTTTTTTGAGAAAAAAGCTTTGTAGCTTGATGTGGCTTAAAATGCCTAGCCAGGTTTCAAGCCAGTTCAATTACATTCGGCACGATGAGAAAATTCTTATCAAAAACTGTTAACATAACCAATGCTGCAATTAAGTATATTCTTGGATTATGAACTATTATATACATTAATTAATGCTCATCCTGAGAATTTCTTACGATATCGACTGCATAAGTTATGAGTCATAACTTTATTTGTTTATCAACCTTCGAGATTTGCGAACTTGTTTTTCACTCGTGAATTAGAATTTGATCTTATTTGATAGCCAGTATGACTTCCAATCAAATTCGTTGAGATCTGTGAGAATAATAGGCCCTTAGAAATTGATAAAACGCGACATTGAATGCAGTCGTCTCAGCTAATGCGGCCGTTGAAAAAAGATTAAAAAATACAAAACAAACATACACAAATCATGTGAGACACAACTTATTCTTTTTGAGTACGCCCTTACATAGCGCTCTTCTTGAATGATGTAGCTTTGAGTATCCAACGCACTACCTTCTAATATAAGCTCATTGCTTTCTTGCTCTGTCAATTCATCTTCTTCATCAACATTCTCGGCCTGATTTAAGTTTTGATCATTTTCTGTGAAAACAAATGTTATTACCAATTCATCTTCGTGATAAAACAATACCTGCGTCAATAGCACCACTAGTTTCGTCAACTAGTTCATACATTGCTTCTTTAAACGCCTTCACGAAATTGCTCTTGTTATCACCAACGATTGCGAATACTTGCTCCTCCTCGATACCAACACAGTTTATTAGAATTTTCGTATACTGTTTCACGATCTCAGCAGTATGCCCTTAAAAAAATTTTGGACTTCAGTATATAATAACCCGTCCCTGAATGTGCTTTGTTTTAAATAATTTTGACCACTCCTATGTGATTTTTATGCGTTAAAGAATTTTCTGACCGAAATTTGTTTTTTTGCCTTGAGGGAACAAAGACCAAAAATAACTCACTTTATATAAAGATATTTCATTTCGTTTTGGTGACTGGAGCATATTATAATAAAGAATACTACTCGGGATCATGTCTGATCTGTAACTCTCAAGTTTTCTAGTCTCCATGGAGTGAATATTACCTATTGGCATAACAACCAGGCCAATAAAGTGTTTCCGGTGATGAAAAGAAAAGTCGATAAAGTAAGCATTTCCACCAAGGTAAGCTTCCTTCAAAGCCGGTGATGTCCATGTATCAAGAACGACGGATATTTTAGACTGTGAGTTTGTCAATGATTTTTTGACTGCTTCTATAGTTTATTCATATTCTTTAGTCAAAAGACTCATCGCTCCACTCCTGCTTTGTGGAATCTTAAAATAGAAACATTGTAGCAATATATTTCCTGCTCAGCCGATACACAAAGTAAACCACTTCAAAAAAAACCTTGTATCGGCGATCATATTTATCCAGAAATTCCTTGAAGTTTTCTTCTTCACCTAGCGATATTGGGACTGTGGGACGAGAAAGCAAAATTGCTAAGCGGTGTTCCTGAGCCTGTTTGGGTTCGCTAATAGAGTATTTCAGCATTCTTTTTGTTGGCATTGTATCTCTTGCCATCTCTATTTCTTCCAAAAGCGATGGATGTACTGCTTTGATGTGGTTTTTTATTGTTGAACTTTTTTGCGTGGTAAAAATAGTGTTGCAACTGCCAATATTGCAACGCAAACCATTTGCTTGCTTAACTGCGTATTTCCAATTTTCAGATGGAGGACGGTGAGAAAGGCAGGTTTTAGATAGTAAAATACATAACAAAATAGCTGGCAAAGTTTTCATTTATAGTAGTGGGCTTTCACTTCCTAAATAAATAAAATCTATAAGTATATAAAATGATCAACAAAAAATTTAAAAAAAGAAAATAAGAACACTTTTTCATAAAACTCATACAAAAATTAAAAAATTGTCTTTAGATATCCTTTTGTTACTAAAATTATTTCTAGAAGCGTAAAAAAGTGAACTTTTTTAAAAGTACTACTTTATGCGAATTATGCGGTGAGTAATGGTTTACAAAAAAGACTCATATTCTTATTCGCATTGTAACTAGTTTTGTCGAGTCGAGTACTCAAAATCGAGTAATTTCGAGCATTATTCGAAAATTTTCGAGTTTCGAGTACGAGTCGAGTACCCGAAAATCTCGAGTACTCTAGTTGTAAATGTTACATATTCTCATCAAAATTTACAAAAAATGAGGTTTAGGCAAACATGCAAGGCTCAATTGATTTGATTACAATTGATTTCATTTACTTTAGAAAAATTTAACGAAATCTCGACTTCAAGCATTAATAAATAATCACGAAAATTTAATTGATAACTCAGCAAAATCGATATGATTATGAAATGAAATTCTGTAACGTTTGCTGAATGCAATTGAATTCAATGTCAATGTCGAGATGATTTGAAATGATTATAAAATTCAAAAAGACCTTTTCATTTGATTAACTGATCATGGAACTTAATACCCAAGTTCTAATGATTTGAATTGATTAGGAAAATGTAATCGAAAAATCAATCGATTTCTTTTGATTACAAAATTGAAATCTTCTGATCAATTGATTTTAACTGATTTATAAAATTGAAATCAATGCTTCATTTGGTTAGAATCGATTTTTCTAATCAACTTACTTAAAAATTCATGAAATCCTTGAATTGCTTAATCAAAACATCACTGGGTTGAATATGTTAACGATTATAAAAAAACAAATTTTCTTAACAGATAATTTCTCCCCCTTCTTTCACATCTACCATTTATCACATATTAGTGTGACAACGCACGAGCAAGCCCCTCCTCCTTTAGCCAAAAAGTGCACCATTTGCAGAAGATGTGGATGTTGGGCAACCTATATTGCATAACGATATCCACGATAGGAACAGAAATAAGTGGTGTAAAAAAGTTCGGGCGGATTTTTGAGTCCTTATTTATAAAAGAAATTCAAATATGTTAAACCACTCATTTTGTAGCCCTATCTTTCTTCTTTCTATTGGTATATCAAACTTCTATTTATGTTGTATTTTTAGCTCACAACAACGTTTTTAGTAAAGGGACACCATTTCGAAATATAACCAAACTGGTGTGTGACTAATCCAGCTACTGACTGTTTTCTTTTTCCAAATGCTTTATTGATTTTTGTTAATTTTCATTTTATAGCTAGTAAACTAGTCTATTTGTGCTTAATTTGTGCTAATGGGTAATCTTCGTCCAGCTATTATTTGCCTCCACCAAGAAGGGAAAAAGGTAGTGGAAATTTCACGGCTGCTCAACATCCACCACCAGACTGTCATCAAGGCAATCCAGCGATTTGAGGAAACAGGGTCCAACGAGGATAGGTCAAGGAGTGGGCGGCCAGTCACCGCGACCACTGAAGAGAACATTTAAGCTATTGCTAACAGAATCTGCTACTGCAATGGCCGTGAAGCTGGCCATATCCATAGCAAGACTGACTCCACCAGAAAGTTAGGCATTCAACTTGGGATAAGCCACATGTCTGTTCAAATGATCATTGATGACATTTTTCAAATGAAATAAAAAAAGACTGCAGAAGGGCAGTTCTTAATTTAATATTTTGAATAAAGTTTGAGTTGCATAAATTATCTAGATTAGTCACACACCAGTTTGGTTATATTTCGAAATGGGGTCCCTTTACTTAAAACGTTGTTGTTAGCTAAAAATACAATATAAATAAGAGTTTGATATACCAATAGAAAGAAGAAAGATAGGGCTACAAAATGAGTGGTTAAACATATTTTGGTGATTTAAATTTCTTTTATAAATAAGGACTCAAAAATCCGCCCGAACTTTTTTTACACCAGTTAGAAGAGCTCGGAATCCGGAGCGAAAAAAGAAAACAGAACCGGAGACGCAAAAAACGCTAAAAATAATGTTTTATTGTAGATACAACAAATTTTGATAATTTTTGAGTCTGCGTTCTTTTTGACCAGAAAATAGAGAACTTTCTGTTTAGCCTCCAAGGTTGCTAAATCAAGAACTGAAAACGAAACAACCCGACAACTTTTTTACTCCGATACTTCTTTATCAATCAAACATTAAAATCCACATTAAAAACTATATTGGGAAAATTTATAAAAAAATTTATAGCTTTAGATATTTCCTGCAAATTAATGTCTAAATTTTCGTCTTTTTACCATTTTTTTCAACTGGGGCATTTTTTTTTATTTAATGAAATCGGGGTCGAGAAACACGAATATGAAGTTATCTCCTCCATCCGACCACTCTGCGTGGGGGGACGCCAAAAATAATTAATCCTTGCGAAAAAGAACACGAAAAACTCGATTTAGACTGGTGGTATGACTTTCTCAAAGTTTTGTCTCCACGGTTTGGTGATAAGTGCTTTTTCTATATTCGATGGTCTCTTGCTAGTGGTCTTGTATTTTTTTAGCAATAATTCGTCTTCTTCTCGATATCACAAGTGAATTTTTAACTTTTTTTAAAATTTTCCATGGACAGAGTACTCTCGGAATAGAAAGCAGTTTGAATTATTAAATGATTATGTTTAGAAGAAATGGTGGCGGCTGGAATTAAAATAGCTTTTTGAATTACGGGGCCAAGGTCCTACCATTAAACTACGCCGACACCCTCTGGGCAAATTCTATGAAGACTAAGACAAATGAAATACATCAAAGTTGATACATCATTGATAAAAACGGGGTCAAATCTATTCAAAAAAATTCGAAAACGTTTGAAGAAACACCTAGAACATAAAGCTTTGAGAATTTAATAATGAAATTTTTAATTCAGTAGGAAAATGCCTTAGTTTAAAGCAGGGTTCTTAGATTTTTTTCCAAAAAAGGCATCTAAGTTTACTATTTTTGAAAGAAAGGGTCATTTTATTCACTTCTTATTGCCATTTTGAAGCAAAAGGTATTTTGACCAAAAATACATGAAATTTTTGAAGTCTCAAAAAAAACCTTTTTAAAAAAAGACGTCTGGGAGCCCTGGTTTAGTGGGTAAATTCCATAAAAGAGTAGTTAATAAATACCTGAAAGCAAACATTGAGACATTCAACAGTCGACAATACAAACTGTCAAATTTACTTTTAGATTTCAGATTTTATAATCACAAAGTGCTGTAAAACTACAAATTTATAAATACAATAATGTAAAAGTGGTATTTTCAAGCTCTAAAAATAGTAATACCTTTTTAAAATAGAGAATGCAAATATTTTTTGGCAGTTTTCATTTATTTTGCAAAAGATCTATTATTCAGTTAGTGCTTCTAAACAGAGGCAATAAACCCTTTTAATTGGGTACTTTGCTGTACGTCTGGTGGCAGTAGCAGTAAGCACGCGTCTGTTTCACATAATTTTTTTGATTTACGTACTAAAATAGTAAAATCTCATGCTGTTCAAGTGTCAAGAGTCTCAAGTGTTAAAATTAAAACAAAGGCTTTTAAAATCTTAATTTAAAAAAAAAGACTTAAAATATATTTTTTAATTACGTCTATTGATTCAAATTATGTAGCTGTGCAATTATACAATTATAATTTTTGTTGGTAATTAAAAAGGTTTTGGGAGTAGATAATGACTTCAAAAATAGATGCTTAATTATTGCCCCTTTTTCAAAAACTTAAAAAGTGAAATATTGTTTAGCAACCCTTTTCAAAAACTAGTTGCTAAATGCTTAGAAATAGAAAAATTCCAGCTATGTTGATCGTGAACTTCAGCCGCTGCAACAATCTCAATACTCAGCAGAGCTCTCAGTCTCGATCCTTAGTACTCAACAAGAATTTTATGGCCCACTAAAGTGTACTGCTGCTACATCTCGCTATTTGTAAAATATACAAAAACAAAAATACCGTGGATTTCGGCACTCTGTCCTTTCAAACAAGCAGTGATCCGTGAAAGTTGGACTTTTTTCACAACTGTTCCGTAAAACCATGTTTACAACATCGCTCTTTACAAGATAGGCGTAAAAGAATAGGGGTAGAAATCGAGGTAACACAATACCTGATCTTAAATTACAAAATCGATAATATTTAAATCCGCCAAAAAAATTACACAAAAATTCAAAGAGAAGTTCAAATTTCACATTAGCGGGCATTTTTCACAAATTAGCGGGCAAAATTAAATACCACCCTTACAAAAGTCGCTTTTAAGACGTTTTTTTTTTGTTTTTATTGTTAAAAAAGCTTTTGTCAAAATTTTTTTTGGCCAAATTTGTGTGAAAGGTCGTTTTCGCGAAATATCCGAGCTAAAAATTTGAGTAGCCTGCTAATTTTTGCAATGTGTACTAGAAGAAGTGTATATTTCCCCTGAAGCACCATGACAAACTATTTAACAACTAACTTTTTCGAATTTATTGCTGAAAATAGCTTTCGAGAAAAATTAGACTTTCTATCATTTTATTGTCCAATAAAGCCAAGAAAATACTTAAACCCTGATTTTAGGACGCCCCACTAAAAAGTACTGCTGCCACATCTTGCTATTTTCTGACTAATATTAGGGCCGGGCGCGGTTGCGGTTAACCGCAACCGCAAACCGCATAACAGCATCTGTTTTTCAGAAAATAACCGCAACCGCATAACCGCATGCTCACTTATCTAATAACCGCAACCGCAACCGCAAATTTTCAAAAAAACCGCAAACTCATAAATGTGTAGGTCAAAAATAAATTCCATACTCCCGCCTTTTCAAAACATTGTGTCTTGAATCAACAATCTTGCTTCCTTCAGAGTTTGAAAGCATTTTTAGGCAAGTGAGAGCAATTACCCCACGCTGTCAAAGTTGGCTCGCCGTTACCTATCACCCCAAGCAACATCTGTGACAAGTGAGATAACCGCAACCGCATTCGATTTTTCAAAAATAACCGCAACCGCACAACCGCATTTAGCCCAACGCCCAGCCCTAACTAATATCATTCTTTGTTACCGATCCTGGCTCCTGCCATTCCGGTTGTTTGCTGTAATGCAAAAGCAATACAAAATTTACGAAAGTTTGGAAAAAAATTTGCAATGTATGTATACAAAAAACGATATTTTCGCGACAAGCAAGATAATTATTTTCGAATATCCCCTAAATTTATATTAAAAATTCTTACTCAAAACTTTTAAACAGAATTTTTTAGATGTGTATTCTGCTTTGTACGCAAAAAAATACAGAAATTCAACAATCAGAACCTAAAAAGTTTGTTCAAATTGAAAACCTCTAGGTATTGAGCAGATTTTTAAGCATGCACAATGTATCGTCTTCTGAACTTCATTTCACCCTTTTTGTGAAACGACTGACCAACGTCTTTCAGATTAACTCTTTCTGATTAACCTGCTTAGGTAAAACTTAGTCGGGCCTGTATGTGTTTTCGAAAATTATAGCTTAACACGAGAAACACCACCTGTTTCATTGGTTTATTTAGATGCAAAATTTCACGTAGATCATTTTTGAAATGGACGACAATTTCAGGGAAAGTGGAAAATCTCCCGAGAGCTAGACACCACTTATATTCAAACCACATCTATGAATTTAATATGTTAAAATAACCGTGAGGATCTGCTCTTTCGAATGAGTGTGCGTAAGCGACAAACAGGCTGCAAAAAGCTAGATGACCATCGTCCAACACACAAATCCACCATTTCCCCACTAATCAAATTTACACTCAAAGCTGCTCCAAAGCACGTCATAGCTGTATATAACTGTACAATGCTTGGTCAATACTTCTAGAGAAATTCAAGGACTACAAGATAGGCAAAAAATCAACGCAAAAATTTAACAAAAGTCACTCTGAAATTACAGGAGAAGAGGTAAGACCAGCAATTTTTCTGGTATCAAAATTTGAAGGATACTTGGTCTTGGCATATTCCTGGCATACTTTCTGAAGAGAATTAAGAGTGCAATATAGCAAAATGATCAGCAGGATAAATGCAACAAAATAAGTTCAAAAAATCACAAGACAACAAGCGAATAAAACAAAATTTAAGCCAAAACAATTTGACCCCAAAATCCCACAAAAAACCGGGCGCTTTTTTACGAGAATTTAGTTGGTTGTGGCTTGGTTTCGTAATTTTCTGGAAATTTTATATGGCTTTTTCAGAAAAAAAAATATCACGTTATAGAGCACAAAAAATTGCATCAGATACAAGTGTTAGATTCCAAGTAAGACTGTGTTTTCCGCTTTTTTGGGCTGGTTGAAGAGAAACGGCCATTTACGACCAAGTTTCCACAAAAAGAGGGAAAACACAGTCTTACTTGAAATCTAATACTTGTATCTGATGCAGTTTCCTGTGCTCTATCACGCGACATTTTTATTTTCATCAAATGTCCTATAAAATTTTGAGAAAATTACAAAACCAAGCCACAACCACCTGAATTATCGTCGAAAAGCGGCCGGTTTTTTGTGGGGTTTTGGAGTCAAATTGTTTTATAAATTAATTTTGTTATATTTGCTTATTGTCTTGTGAGTTTCTGTACTAGTTATGTAGCATTTTTCTTGCCTAAGCCTATGGCTGTGGCTTCTTTTTACCAATTGGTCGATTTGACTTCCCTGGATTTCACGTTTTGGTAGGGAAGCAAATTATCCGGGCATGTACGTTTTCTTGAATATTTCGAGACAATAATACAAACATTTTTCTTCTAAGTTATTTCGTTTCAAAATATCAATTAAGAGCTGGATACAAAAATGGAGTAATGGAGAAGAGCAAGATCCTCGCTTTTCGATAGAATTATGGAATCATAACGAGAAAGCATTGGCGGGTGACTCAACAACAACATGTGCATTGGAATCCTGGCACCGATCAATAAATGCAGCTACTCGTAAGAAAGGTCATTCCATGTGGAAATGCCTCAATCTCTTCAAGACTGAGCTAGGTTCGTTTATTTCAACGATTATTTTGTAAAATTAATGTTGTTAACAATTTTAAGGTACTATTTTGAGAAATCAATGGATTCAAATCAATTTTAATTCTACGCCTATTCGAGCAGAGCGGACCCACTCGATTGCACCTACGCCACCCACTCGATTGCACCCTACGCCACCCACTCGATTGCACCCTACGAAAACCACTCGATTGCACCCTACGCCACCCACTCGATTGCACCCTACGCCACCCACTCGATTGCACCCTACGCCACCCACTCGATTGCACCCTACGCCACCCACTCGATTGCACCCTACGCCACCCACTCGATTGCACCCTACGCCACCCACTCGATTGCACCACCCCTAAACCACGCCACTCGATTGCACCCTACGCCACCCACTCGATTGCACCCTACGCCACCCACTCGATTGCACCCTACGCCACCCACTCGATTGCACCCTACGCCACCCACTTGATTGCACCCTACGCCACGTATGGTGTAATCGAAGGGGTGGCGTATAGTGCAAGTGCTCCGCCGATTCTAGTGCCGACTCCAAACATGTTGATTGAAAAGCGCAATGTCATTGTCTAGCACTAGGTGACTGGTAAGCACTTGTAGAGAATAATTGTCAGGGTCTACATTAAGATCTTCAAGAATGTCTCTAGGTGTAGTATCTTCTTTATACCCATGTTGATATCGATGTCCGTTTACAGTGATAGCTGTTTGGAACGTAAAAAATTAGGTTTAGGGATTCTTCATGTTTGTGTTTTATAGTGCTGAGAAGTTGCTCATTATCTATTAAGAAGTGATCACCTTGAGATAATATTGAAAAAAAATCAATTTTAGATAGTTATTTGACACTTTTATTGAATGAAAACGCCGCAGAGATTATTGCAGAATACGGCTAAACTGCACTATTACGCACTGGCCGTAAATGGCCCCGAACCATGTTTTTTCAACTTGTTAGCACCTGAAACGTGTAGAAAACATGTTTTTAGTGCGGGGTGGATTGATAAGCAAAGTTTCGACTCTTTGTTTTTTTCTAGATGCTTCAAATTTTTTTTGTCAAACTTGTGTGACACAACTGGACAGCTTTTTTCACAAATCTCGGATTTTTTGCAGAAAACGAGGGAATCTGAGTTCAGATTCGTGTTTTCGGGTCATTTTGTCATTTCAACCATTCTTGAAATCAAACAAAAAAACGAAATTTGAGTAGAATTTATGTCTGGCATGTCCGCTCATATTTTAAGTAGGCGCCTTTCAAATTGGTTTTTTTCTTGCATATTATACCAAGTTTTTTGCAATGATTTGCTTTTCAGCTTAAAAATAAAAAAAGTTGGGTTTTTGTAAAAAATTTCGGTGGGGCCAATTTAAAAAATAAGTTAAACTAAGCCGTGTTTTATGACACATTTCTGACTATTTGTTGTAGGGTTAATTAATTTGATCTGTGTTTCACTGCAAAAACATACGAAATGAGCTTGTAATTGCTTAACCTCTACCAAAACAAAAACGTCAAAAAATTAATAAAATGAAAATATGAAAATGTGATACTTTCTTACAAACATTTATTTATTTATTCTTTCACAAATACATTTCACAAATCATATGTACGTTAATTTTTCTAACAACAAATTTAACAATTAAATCATTCGAGTTTGCCATGGAATAGATCCCTCATTGTTAAAGTATTGCATCAGAATTTCTCTCTGCTGCTTTGCATTTGTTGGGTTATTTTAGTTGACATAATTTATCCGTCAACCCTATTTATGACCAGGACGCTTCGAAATTGCTCATTCTTGATATTTGATAAAACGTATTTTTAAAATTAAATGCGTGTTTCTTATACATATTTTACCAATAGAAGAGTCAAAACGACGAAAAATAAAAGTGCTGGCACTATGCGGATTTGAACCTTAGACCCAAAAACAGCAAAATCTAATAATTTACCTCTGAACCACGAATTTTCGAGAATAGTCCACGGCTCCCATCTCAAAATCAAAAAAGTAAATTTTGCCAAATGAATTACAATTTGGACATTTTTTTGTCAAAAAGTGACATTTTATCCAATGCTTGTTGGTTTATGAGCAACAAAAAAGTAAAGATTTTGACGTAAAATCTTATTGCTTGTTCACGTACTTCGACGTAAAATCTTATTGCTTGTTCATGTACTTCGAGTTCAAGTTCGATGTCGAATTCGAAGGTGTTCATGTGCAAAAGTTGCACCAAAATTCTATTTATATAGTCTGAAAATAGCTTGAATCACTCAGAATCCAGAGATTTCCTGATATCAGAAAATCTGAAATGATAGCGAAATGATATGATATGCCCTATCATCAGGGTGACCAACCCAAATTCCGAAAAAAGCGGCGAAATTCTTTAAAAAAGCGGCATTTAGGGTAAATTTAAAAAAAAGCGGCATATTGCGAAAATTATTTAAAAACAGCACATTTTTGAAATTAGATGTGTTATTTCAAGCACAAAGTAAAACTACAATATACAATCATACATCTTTATTGACCGAAGGCATATTTTTCAACACCTCGAGCCTGCTTCAACAACTGCTTGTCAGATAAAAACAACTCATACATCCTTGAACAATTCATATCACTGTTACACTTGACGGAGATAAGCGAATCCAATGTTTCCACTCCAAGACGATTGAGAAGACTGATTCGCAGAACGCATTCGAAGGAAAGATAGAGAGCAAGGCAAAGACAAGTTTTCGCAGCACCACAATGTTTTCGCTCTTGAATAGCACCAACCACTTTTCTGCAACGTCCAGCATGTCGAACTCAGTTCCCTTCAGTTGCACCAGATTCATTTTAACTTCAGTGACCTCGGCAAACAGTTTGTCTCGCTCAGCAGGATCATCGGAGATGAGTCGCTTGTAGATGTTGGAGATATTTATAAACGACAGCTCCTCACTTCCTAATTGCACCCAGTCCAAATCAGAGAAATCATCAAGAAACTCGAACCATTTGTCAAGGTACTTCAGAGCATTTTCATAGAAACCCTGAAGAAGTTAGTGTTGAACAACAGACTCAATTCAAACGCCTAAATGTATTATCACCTTGAAATTTGTCATCAACTTATCCTTGACATCCATAAAAGGCTCGTCAAGACCATCAAGCAAGTCGCCTGCTTCGGTACCAAAAAATGATTCGTCAGAAAAACCTTTTAGCTGCTGCTTAAACTGAGCGACACGCAATCGAAGTTTGGGCATTGTCAAAGAACCGTCCTGAAAAACGATCATGAGAAAATACACCAATGTTAGGAACTGATAAGTGAACCTGAGTTGCGCAGTTGAAACGATTGAAATGGCCCAGGATGAAAGACATAAACGAGAAGAGAATCTTATATTCCATCGCTTTTGCTTCGCTTTCAGCAGAGAACACCTTCTTAAGCTTCTTTGAACACTCTTCCGTAGACTTGAAATATAGCTCGATAGCTGACCACATTTTGAGAATTCCATTGGAGAGCTGTCCTAGCGAAAGCCACCGTGTGTCACCTTTCTTCGAAAATCGAGTCACATTGATCGAAAAAGATACTTATAAAAAAATAATCACAAAAAGTATTCACAAAAAGCTAAGTTACCTGAAAATCGTTTGCCACTTTTTGAAAACGATCTCATCGCTGAGCATGGCCGGAAAAATGTGCCGGAATCGATAAGGCAAAGCTCTCAAAGTCGTAATCTATCTTGTCGGTAGCAAATCGAGCAGCATTGTGAGAGATATGTGAGGAACAACCAACGCCGAGCAATTTCTCATTCACATCTGAACCAATAATCACGTTAATTCAACCCAAACATCTTCATATACGAAATTTTTACCTTGTTTCAACAGAGCAAAGACATTGTTAGTCCCCCTTCGAGCCGCACCACCGAAGTTTGAGTTTGTGTTGTCCGCTGTGAATGAGAGC
Organism: Ditylenchus weischeri; assembly: GCA_029231635.1. Taxonomy (NCBI): domain Eukaryota; kingdom Metazoa; phylum Nematoda; class Chromadorea; order Rhabditida; family Anguinidae; genus Ditylenchus; species Ditylenchus weischeri. Next base: position 202,807 of record JAMRYI010000146.1, on the reverse strand, counting down.
ATCTTCCTGATATCAAGACCTGCTTTGCTGAGAACAGATTTGATAAGCTCCACCATTTGAGTTGCCTTTTCGCCTGTCATGGGAACAATCTCTAGCACGCGATTCTTAAGTCCGGAATTGGTGAGGTAGCTGAAACAAAAAGGAATTGTTTGGCCCCCTTTGATAAATCCTGTCAGTGGTTGGCGAGAGCTTCCTTATGCTGCTTGGTCCCAATGTGTTGCTCTATCTTCCCTGTGACGTTCTTGGAGAGCTTTCCGTCCACACTGCTAACCTCGCATTGGAAAAATTCCGGACCCCTCTTGGAAGCAACGATGAAGGGATACTTGACCGCATATTCGGAGCGCCACTTTGAGATTCCACCAGACGGCTTGTCGTGCGATGCTTTCCTTCTATCCATTTCATGATCAGACTCATCGCCGATTGATACTGCTTCTTCCGTCTCGTCTTCTTGTTCAGGAGGCTTTCTCTTCGTTGCAGACTTGAAAATGTTGTACATCAAGGAAGCTAAAATTGGTGCAAATTATAGAAGCAAAGCTATCGCTGAGACATAAAGAAGTATAAAGGAATCTTTTCACCAAAACACCAGCAAAACGATTAAACAGATGCCAGAATCATGTTCATATTCTCTTTTAATATTCTCTTTTAAATGCCGCTTTTTTATTTCGAAAAAAGCGGCAAAAATGTCAAAAAAGCGGCAAGTTGACTAAAAAGCGGCAAGATGGTCACCCTGCCTATCATATCATTCGGTATCATATCATATCAACATCATATCAGACGAAAATTTCGGGACTCATATCATATCACTACCATATCAGACGGAAATTCCGGGCACCCATATCATATCACTACCATATCAGACGGAAATTTCGGGCACCCATATCATATTACTATCATATCAGACGGAAATTTCGGGCACCCATATCATATTACTATCATATCAGACGGAAATTCCGGGCACCCATATCATATCACTACCATATCAGACGGAAATTCCGGGCACCCATATCATATCACTACCATATCAGACGGAAATTTCGGGCACCCATATCATATTACTATCATATCAGATTCCCGCAATTTCCCGTGCTCCATTTTCTCTCCTTCTTCAAACCAATTCCACCCTCTTTTACGGACGCCGAAATTATGGAATAAACTACTGAAGAGCCAATAAAAACAAGAGCGCTGTGAAGGGGGAAGGAAAAACCGTGATTCTCGCTCTCTTTCGGGCACCCATATCACTATCATATCAGACGAAAATTCGGAGAGTCATATCATATCATTCGGACATCATACGACACGTTATCATATCACTATCATATCAGACGGAAATTTTAGGCACCCATATCATATCACTATCATATCAGATGCTAAAAATCGATATCAGGAAATCTCTGTCAGAATCCCACCCCAGAAAGGCCAAAACGGCTTGATGAGTTAGAGATTTACCTTAGACATGATTCCGAGGTTAGGCCTTGATTATAAATGCATTTATAGGCTCTTTTTGCCCAGCTCCAGGGACCAAAGCGGGGTAGAATACCTTTATATAATATTTTGTTCCCCCAAGGCAAAAAGTCATGTTTTGATCAAAAAAAATTTTTTTTTTCAAAAATCTATTTTTATATAGAAAAGATCCAGAAAATAACTTTTATATCGTTTAAAACATATAAAAATCACTTAGAAGTCGCTTAAGCATGATTTACAAATTACTAAAAAATGCGCCACAAGTCGTACATATTGTACAAATCTGTAAATAAATAAATTACAGATGACAGCCCTAGAATAATCACTTACTGACCATTTCGAAAGTCTGTGATGGCCTATACTTTTTCTACGACAAAATTGATTTCAAACTACCACCAAAATATCTTTTGCTTGACTTGCTCCAGCATTTCGAACATTTTGGTGGGGTTTCCTTTAACTTTTTATTTCCTTTTCATTGTTTGTGGTACAGGTGGGGATCTGTTGCAATTGGAGTTATGGCCACAAGTTTGTCGGATGCTCGCCGCCAAAATGCATTCAACAACAAATGGCATCGCCAGCCATTTTTTATCGGTTTTGGCAGCTGCTTGGTAAAATTTTGACCTTTCACAAAAAGCCGCTTTGATCCACCCAGCTCTTTTTACTTTTTGTTACCTTTTAGAGCTCTTTGCAAAATGGATTTCTGAGTATGCAACCCATATGTAAATCTGCTTCTTGTGAGCTAGACCGAAATGTGGCTCTGGCTGGCTCCATCCCGAGGGCAAATAATGATTCACTGTAAACAAAATTTTTACTTTTAATATTTAAGAAAAATTTCTGTTTAGCCTGCAAATTTTCAACAAATATGCTAGGTAATTTATCGTTTCAAATTCTTGTTATATTTATTATTTATGCAGCGTGGACAAAGCAGGCAAAAAGTTCATGACTGATTCGGACTTTGTGAGAAAGTAAGCTTTTTTGACGGTAAAACGACAGAAAGTTTCTCTTTTTGGCTCTATATGAGAGTAACTTCTATAAAAATTTAAAAATTTTTGGAACCGCTATTGTTTTTTTGTGGAAATTTTTCACTTTTTATAGTCTGTTAACCTTTTATTTGCTACTTTCAAAGGACCATGATTTTTGGACGCAGCGGTATGTGAGAAATTTGAATTGGCGGGGAACAGTTCTCTTTTGTCTTTCACTGCACTTTTTTGACTTATTTTGAACGACTCAAAGAGTAGAGGGCGAGAGGAAAGAGAACTGTCCACCGCCAATTCAAAATCTGCACATGCCGCTGCGCGCAAAAACCATGATCCTACTTCGGTACAAAAATGTTAAAAAGAATTAGCTTTAGTCTCCCAAGCTGTTTTTAAATGTTTTTCTGAATTTTTTTTTCAAAAACCATTTTCAACTACGGCCAATAAAACAGCGGGGAACAAAGGTAACATGAAGGGCCTTTGTGCCTATTCCAGGAAGTACTAAGAGCTAAATTGTTTTTTACATTGCAAAACTTTTTAAAATCAGGTATCTGGGACTGTACACCGACGAGGATTACAACAAAGAAACGGTTCGTCTTGTGGCTAGTGCTGCTGATACATCCAAGGATGGGTAATTCTTGAACTAAAAATATAGTATAATCTCTTATAATCTTCTTTATCAAAAATAACAAAATAAGAAAAGTGTCTATAAAGGTTATATGGTATGATTTACAGCCATTATAAATTATCAACCTTTTTAGGTTGATTTCGTTTGAAGAGTTTTGTGCCTTTGAAGCTACCTTATGCGCGTAATTTTTTTTGGGTAAGTATTAAAAATATTTTTAGTAAGAATGGTGTTTTAGACCTGATGCCTTATACTTAACTGCCTTCGATATCTTTGACAATAACGCCTCTGAAAGTATTACTGCCGAAGAATTCGAAAATGTGATCCGACACACTACTCCACTAATACAGCTGGATTTTGACTTCAACTCTGAATTCATCAAGAAATATTTTGGAGCGTGGGTTTTTTTAGCTTTTATAAAACATAGGTATTTAAAGCAGTGTGTTCAATTTAGAAAAAAGAACAGACAAATCGGGTATCTAGCCTTTTGCCAGTTGCTCCACGACTTCTACGAGGAACAAGGCTTGCAGGGATTCAAAAAGTATAATTTCATTTTTAAACAATATAAGTTTTTGTGAACCCCACCTAATTTAAAGTAGGGTTTTTGGCACACTGTCTTTGATAAGTCAGACTGAAGTTGTACCTCATTGTATTGGCTACTAGAATATGTTGTTGCCACAAATGTGGCAATTCGTAAGCGCCGAGGACCTGCGTGGGGAACACAAGTTACAAAAATGAACTACTACAGGTAGTTTGGATACTTCCCAGGTGGTTAAGACCTGAGCTTAGGCTTAGGAAATTTTTTTCTGTTAAAACAATTTTGTAGCTAAGATGCAAAGCTACACGATAAAAAAATTTTCAGCCATATATCGCTGAAAAAATGTTGATAAAAATGCGTTTATTTTCACTGAGTGATTTAACCCCACCGGGTGTCGCACCGGCACCGGTGCGGCCGATTTTGTAGCCAATTTTTGGGAGCCGGTGCTGGTGCGGGTGCGGGAATTTGTGTGAGCCGGTGTGGGTGCAGGTGCAGAATTTTTTGGGCCGCACTGGCACCGGCAACATAAAATTGGCCCTTAAACAGTCAATTGACGAGGAAATCAAAGCCTACTCGGCAGTAGTCAGTAAAAAAGCCTTCAAGGCGACGGAGCTTTGGAAAGGCGCCAGTGCAAAGTCTCACCCAATCCTGAGGACGCTGGTACCAAACATCCTAGCCGTTCCCGCCTGCTCAGCCGGTGTTGAAAGGTTGTTCTCTCAGTTAACTCTTGCGACTAGTAGCCACAAAGGGGGTTGTGGTCTGGACCAAAACTGATTAGACAAAAAGTTTTGCTAAACTTCAACCAAGGAAACATTTCTTTTTAATTACATTTGTATTTGTTCCATGCTGCATATTGTTAAGGAATCAAAATGCACGAAAAATTTGTTGTCTTTATAAGAATGATATAAACAATGAGTGCGGTGCGGCACCGACCCGGTTCCGGTGCGGTGCTGGTGCGGAAAATTTTGGATTTAGCACTTTCAAGCAATCCACTACCAAAAATGTAAAAAGCTAGAATTTAAGTGGTAACTCAACCATGAGTTAAAATAAAAAAACTGGCTAAAAGCACTTTTAAAAATATTATGATTCAAAACTTCTTCTTTTTTTGACAAAAAAACCCTTTTTTGACTTCAGATTTGACACGCAAAATGACGGTAGCATCTCTGCCACCGACTTCTACCAACTTATGACCACCGTCAAAAGTCATTTGTTGACTGAATTTACTAGAAACAATTTGGTATTACCTCAATTCACTCAAATAAAACAGCAATTAGTGGTTTTTCAGATAGCAGTAGCTGGGGGTAGCTCTTCTTCACACAATGTCCGTTTCCCCTTCTACCAGGCTTTTAACAGTCTTCTGGCCAAGATGGAGCTGTTCAAAAGGGTCTATACCAGTATTGCCAGAGGTAATCTGGAGCTCAAGGTCACCAAAGAAGAGTTTTTGCAAGCCACTCAGTCTTACGCCCAAATTACCCCTTATGAGGTAAAAAGGTTTGAAAATTTTTAGTTTGAGATATTTTGAGGGTCTGTGTAAAAAAAGATCAGTCATGTTTTTTGCATATATCAGAACTATTGGTTTAAATCAGTGTTGGCACTCACTCTGATTTCGGGGCAGCGAGAATGAGAGCAAGAATGAACAAAATTCAAAATTTTTTCCAAAATTTAATTTAATAAAGGCGTTGGCACTTTGATTGATAACTATTAAACATTTTCATTATTAATGTAGACAACTGTCTGGGCGTTCCACAGCATGAGCTGACCCATTATTCCAGATAGTGGGTGGTTGTCAACTGGTTGAATTCTACAGTCAACTTTCCATATTACATGACGCCGATATAATTCGACTCTTGATGTAACGCGATCTTGAAATGATACCAGCAAAAGCAAGTCAGTCAAATTTTAATTCGCTATAACGCGACACAACTTTTTTTCTGGTCCCGAGCCCGAGCAAACTAACACGAGAAAGGCGGACTATAACAATTGACTACCTGGGGGTTTTCAGACCTGCTGAGCACGAATATCGCAAAATCAGACCCCCAAACTTATGTGCAATGCCATTTACTAGCCCAACTGCTTCATTTTTGGTCAATACTTGTAGAGAAATTCAAGAGCTTCAAGATAGGCAAAAAAACAGCGCAGAACTTCAACAAAAGTCACTCAGAAATTACAAGAGAAGAGGTAAGACCAGCTGTTTTCCTAGTATTGGAATTTAAAGGATACCTGGTTTGGCATATTCGTGGCCGTCTTTCTATGGAAAATCGAGAGTGAAATATAGCAAAATGATCAGCAGGAAAAATGCAACAGAACAAATGCGAAGACTCACAAGACAACAAGCAAATATCACAAAATTAAAGCCAAAACAATTTGACCCCAAAATTCACCTAAAACCAGCGTTTTTGGACGGTCTGATGTGTCATGAAAAAATAAGCAAGTGAGAGTGGAAATATTAGAGTGAGTGAGAATAAAAATAGGAAATTAAGTGTGAGAGTGAGTGAGCTCATTCTTACTCTCACTCACTGATATTCTCACTTTGAGTGGGCTCACGCAAACATTGCAAACACGCAAACACTTTAAATACAACATTTTAAAATGCCTATAGCAAAAAGTTACTCAGAAGATGGTTGCTGCCCAGTGTGAACCTGCAATAACCGCCTTCCTGATACAATATGCTGCCTTTTAGATGGTGCTTTGGACAAATTTTTTACAGACAATCCTCGGCAAATTGTAGCTCAGTGTCTTAGCTACAATTTTAGTGTTAATTGATCAAGGATTTTTTGCTAAAAGTTAGTTAAAAACACAATCCCAAAAAAGATTCTATTGAAGAAGATTTCCACTTATGTTACAGCAAATAAGTCATCTCTGACCTTTTTTCGACTTCCTAGTCTGTTTAGTGACCTGTTGGTAAGGCGATTCGCTGTGGATTCAAATAGAGTGGGATCGAAAATTCCATGCATTATCAAGTAAAGAAAAAATGATTTGTACCAAAAAGTGGCAAAATCGCTCAAAAATATTGACGACAAGCCTTCGAGTCCACAAAATAGGGTCGCAAAATTGAGACTTGACTGTATTTATACATTTTGTAGGTGGAAATCCTGTTCCATCTGGCTGAGCTGGCTCATCCCGGATCTCGCTTTGTTGACATGGTCGATTTGGAGGCTATAGATCCGGAGAGGTTGAAGCGAGTCTCCCACATGACCAGGTAACAAAACTATTTAAAATAATATGCAACTTAGTATAAAGCAATTCAAAACCGAAACTTGACTTTTTCTGGTATTGGCGTAATTCTGGTACCCAGTTTCTTGTTTCAGCTACTTAAAAATTTCGACCCTTATTTTTATGAAATCCAAGTATAAACTCAAGTGCGTGTATTCAAAAAAATTTGTTTCTGAGTCCATATTCACTTAAATTCCAAAAACCTGCTGACTATAATCCAACCAAAAAACCTTTTAAGGACCATCGCCGTCACCGACAACGAGAATTTCGCACGTTTGAATGCGCGCGGGACACAAAAGAACCATGGTTTTTTTGCGCAGTGGCATGTGCAATGTTTGAATTGGCGGGGGACAGTTCTCTTTTGTCTTTCACTGCACTCTTTGGAGTTGTTCAAAATGACTCAAAAGAGTAGAGTGTGAGACGAAAGAGAACTGTTCCCGCCAATTCATATATTGCACATTCTATGGTCGTTTAAAACTGCAACTAAAATGCCACTGTTCAGGTTGACCAACGTGAAACTAGTTCAAAACAAAGAAGAAAGAGGCTTTCTATTGTCCGTAAGTAACTTTCCATCTAAATAGCCTCTAATAGCCAACCAAAATGCAGGCTCTAGAAAGCATGTACCGATTTGTGCTGGGTGGTATTGGTGGAGCTTGTGGAGCTACTTTTGTCTATCCCATAGATTTGGTCAAAACAAGAATGCAGAATCAGCGAGTAGGCTCCTACATGGGTGAGGTGGCCTACAAAAGTAGTTGGGACTGCTTCAAAAAAGTGGTCAAATTCGAGGGTAAGTATTTTGTTGGTAACTCTTTAATAGGTTTTTTTTATCAATAATTATTGTGTTTTGACATCAAACCGGATTCCGAGGTTTTTGTTTTTGTTTTTTTGGTTTATTTTTGGTACTTCTAATTGGCAAGTCTACAGAATACCTATTTTGTTAGTTGAAGGACCATGGTTTTTGAGCGTAGCAACATTTTCACAATTTGAGTGGAATGTGGCTTACAATGCTATTTGCTCTAGTAGTGTACTCTTCTGAGTTGTTCAAATTCCTTAGAAATTATTAAGTTGCTAGATGAAAGAGTACCGTTCGCCAGTTCAAATTTCAGAAATGTAGCTATGTGCGAAAAGCCTAGGGAAGATTACGGCGATATCGAGATTTAACGAATGCGATATTTGGCAAAAAGAGTGTTGTTAACAAGTAACTTTAACTAAACTTTGAGCTAGGTTACAACATGTATTCATATCCCATAAGCTTAGTTTAGCTTGCCGAACCTCTTTTTTCTAAATCTAATTTGCCGAATACCGTTTTTGGCAAATCTCCCAAAAACTACATTGTTTTAAAAGCTTAAGGTACGTACTCTGTTTCCTGTCGGCCACTCAATTTTCGGTCATATCTCAGTAACTTGACAATTTTTACATTTGATGGCAAATTTGGATATTTGAAGACATATTGGCTATCGGTGTGCCCATAGGCATGCCCAGGGGGGTCATGAGGGGCTATAGCTCCCTCTCCCCGTCAGGATTTTTCTAGCCTTTTTAGACACACCGCCTCATCACCACAACAAACCATCCCCCCCTCCGCCCTCCCCGTCAGGATTTTTTCAGCCTTTTTAGACACACCGCCTCATCACCACAACAAACCATCCCCCTCCGCCCTCCCCGTCAGGATTTTTCAGCCTTTTAGACACACCGCCTCATCACCACAACAAACCATCCCCCTCCGCCCTCCCCGTCAGGATTTTTTAGCCTTTTTAGACACACCGCCTCATCACCACAACAAACCATCCCCCCCTCCGCCCTCCCCGTCAGAAAATCATGTGTACGCCTATTATTGTGCCTCAAAATAAAAAAATCTTCAAAAATAGATATTTTAAAATGAAACACAAAAAATTTACACAAAAACGCATCCAACTGTTTATACTAATTTTTGTAGGCTGTTTGGCTTGACTAATAAATATTTTAGGTGTGTTTGGTCTCTACCGAGGCTTGCTGCCGCAGACTTTTGGAGTAGCGCCTGAGAAGGCCATCAAACTGACCATGAACGATTGGGTCAGGGATCATGCGCGCACAGAAGATGGTCGAATTCCGTGTAAGTGCTTTTTCCAGACTAGTATTTCATATGTATCATATAAAGTTGGTCAAGATCAACAATATTCACTACTTGAAATGTGCTAAACTGATATTTGACACCCTTTTTTGCAGTGTATGCCGAGATCCTAGCAGGTGGAGCCGCCGGAGGTTCCCAGGTAGTTTTCACCAATCCCTTGGAAATTGTCAAAATCCAGCTACAAGTGGCTGGAGAGATCACCACTGGACCCAAGGTAGCCCTCTAACCAAGTATCAACTCAGTGCATCCACAATAAAATAACCTTTTCAGGTTAATGTCTTCTCTGTACTGCGTAAACTAGGCTTCTGGGGACTGTACAAGGGTGTGGGCGCCTGCTTACTGAGAGATGTGCCATTTTCTGCCATCTTTTTCCCAGCCTACGCTCATGCCAAGACCTACTTTGCGGATGATAATGTAACATTTACTATACATACTCGAGTAAAAATTAGGGTTGAGCGTCGGTCATATGACCGGTCATTTTCTCCTATTTTTGGTCATTTTCTATTCATACATAGCAATGACGAAAGCTTCGAAAACGCTGTTTTGGTGCTAAGGTATCCTTGATTGGAAGGCTAAAAATGAAGATAAACTTTGTTGGATGTCGCTCCAATATCGCAATATCGCTCCAATTAAAAAAGGGTAAATACTTGTCATTAAATTAAATAATATTAAAATTGAAAATGAAACGACAGTGGTAAAAAATAGAGCCTTTTCTTTTTCTACTTTTCTAAACTCTCTAATTTACAAAATTTGGTCTGTATTTTCTCAAAGCGGAGATCCTCAACTTTTGTTTAATAATTGTTTAATTTAGTTGATCTCATACAAAATTAAAAGTATCATTTATTTTCAAAATTTTTGGCCCCTGTGAGTACCGTTTGCGAGGAAAGTTTTTTGCGGAATCTCAAAAGCCTGTATCTTATTTTTTGCCTATCTATCTGATAAGATTTTTTAACTATTTTATAGACCAGTTTCTCTTCTTTCATTTTGTATATAATACTTATTAGCGGTCACTTTTTTTCCTTTTCAGAATATATTTCCTTTTTAGAATGGCTGATATGCGAGCTGCAATTATTTGACTTTACCAAGGAGGAATGAAGCAAAGTGAGATCTCTGAGCGCCTTCCTGTTCCACATCAAGCAGTGTCCTACCACATCAAGCAATTTGAAGAAACAGGAAGTAATCAGGACAGAGCGAGAATCGGACATTCTGTAACAGCTACCACAGAAGCAAACATTCAGAGTATCGAAAACAAGATGAGTGACTGTGGGCACATCTTCAGCAAAACTGACTTCACTTTAACCCTTGCCAAAGAATTGAAAATCTCAGATTGGTCTGTTCTTCACATCATGAAAGATGGGCTAAGCTTGAAGTCAAAGGAATCTGATGGTCAATTGCTTAATTATGATGCAAAGAAGAAGACTACGACACTCAAAAATTTCCCGACTTCATCAAAGTGGATCCTTCACCGGCAAATCCAATTGGAGAGTGGTCACCCAACTTGCTGGACTTCAATATGATGAATTTTTTTATTTGGCCTTATCTCCAGTCGAAAGCGTGCCCAAGCCTCACAAAACAATCGCTGCGCGAAAGGCTTCACTCGTCACATAATAGGACGCCTGAAAAGTGACGTCTGCATAGATAACATTTTTCCAAAAACACTCAAAAAATGTATTGATGCAAATGGTTGCATTTTGTTAAAAGAAATAAATGTTTGATATAGAAAAAAGAGATCTAGGGCTACAAAATTGTATATTCAGAATATTTATGTTTGCTTTAAACAGTTGTGTAAAGAAAGCTTAAAATTCCGCCAAAGACTTTTTTTGCACCCGGTAGTTGCTGGATCAAAATGGTTCGCAAGCCCCACCCCGCTTGTTAGCATTTTATGTAAATTTGGGTTTTTGATCAATTTGACCCATTTTTGGTCATAAAACGCGAACGCTTATCCACTTCACTTTGGCATCATGAAATTTCCAGTTACACAACTTGTCCGCTCTTTTTGAAGAAACATGCCCACGCCAATAAGTCTCATTTCAATTGTTTGAATTCCCGGGCAACAGTTTTTCAGATAAGGACAAAATTAATTTGAATTTGCTTTTCACTTCAAATATTTTTATGGTGTTTTTCGGTCGTCTCACAGTTTGTGATCTGACTTTTTCTGTTTCACTTTTTTGCCGCAGGCACAAATGTGACTCGCATTTCTGCATCGTTTTGCCTTTTCCAAAAATTGTATTTACGAAGATTACAAATTATTTTTTATAATATCTCGATCGGTCTTGCTGCATCAAATAGGGAGAATGCAAGCAGCAGAGAACGCCTGTTTTCTTCAGCCGCCTTATTTATTTGCCAATAAAAACTTCATTAGAGATGAACCGCTGGAAGTTATAGTCCTGTTGAAGCGCACTCTGAAGTTTGCTAACATCGCGAATGGTGTGGCTTGTGATTTGAACAAAGTTTCTTGCACCCTCGACAAGTAGGCTTTTAAGAAATCTTACTTTTTTATTATCTTAGGCGTAAAGCGTATCTCTGCGTCTTGGCCGAGAATTGTGATGAGCCTTCTTACAAAAAGTTAGTGCGCGCTCTCTGTGAAATTGTATCAGTTTTGTTACCCGAGCTTGAATTTTGTGTTAAAACTGACAAATAATTTTAGCCACAAAATTTTATAAATGAAGTTGAGGACAAAACAGAGCTCGGAGAGATGATGTGCCAGTGCAAGTACTACAAGAAGGGAAAGGCTGGCAAAGTGGTGAAATGCTCATGCGCTGTTGTAAAGAATTATGGACGTGACGATGACGCTCGGCAGCAGTCGAATGAGGAAGTTTCTTGCTATTAAAATGGTGTCAAGGTTCCTTTACAAGTATTTTACAGCTATTTTATGAAGTAGCGGAAGGTCTCTGGTTGAAGGTCTGTTAAAAACTGCCTCCTACTGAACTATATGCATGCTTATTGTCGCAAGTTGTGTTGTTAAAAAAATCATTGCTTGTTCGTTATCTGGCTTATTTGGTGTGCAAACTTCTATCGAAATTTAAGAGGTAATAATGTTAGGTTAATGTTGACAAATGTGTTGAGTTTTATCTCTATCATAGTGAAGCCCTGGGTCAAAATTGAGGGGTGGCGCTGTAACGAGAGGTGATCGAATATTTGCTTCTACTGCATGAAATGTGCTATGAATTAGAAAATTTAAGTGTATTAGCTTGTGAAATCAAAAAAAAAAATAAAATGAAAAAACTGAGTGAAACGCCCTGCCTTGTAACCAACTTTTCTTAGATTTTCCCAATGCAGCTTTATTTTTCAATACGTCGAGTACTATTTCGGACTTTTTTTGAAGAAACAAAAGGTTATAAAGAACAGATCAATTTAGACGTTGTTTATTCAAAAGGGACTACTGGCCTTAAAAGGAAAATGTTGAACGTAGTTTTTTTTGGGCATACAACATACCGAAAATAGTTTGAAAATAGTTGTTTTTATTGGTTGTTTTGGGTATTTATCCACCACCACCAAAAACCATATAGCGTAGTAATGTTAAATGGCTGTAATTTTAAGATATTTGTTGTAGGCGTACTCTTCTATTGAATTACGAATGCTGAGACCACCAAAGCTTATCATACGATATTGTCCATCTCGTCTTTTATAGTATACTTTTTGAAAAATCTTCTGTCTTTTGCTTATTCAATGGTTTATTTAAAAAGGTAAATAACTCGGACATTTCACAGTTGAAGAAGTTAGCTAGCACCAGGGATGAGCATTTAGGTCTAAATAGACCTTTTTTAGACCTATTTTTAGGTCTAAAAATAGACCTAAAAAAATTTGAATTAGACCTTTAGACCTAGGGTCTATTTTAGACCTTAGGTCTAATTTAGACCTAAATTTTGGCGCGAGTTCAAATTAGACATTTAGACCTTAGGTCTATTTTAGACCTTAGGTCTATTTTAGACCTTAGGTCTAATTTAGACCTAAATTTTGGCGCGAATTCAAATTAGACTTTTAGACCTTAGGTCTAATTTAGACCTAAATTTTGGCGCGAATTCAAATTTCCTTTTTGATTTATTCAAGATTTTTGCTGTTTTTTCTCATTCTAAGTAACTTTATGTAATTTTTTTATTTGTTGGGTTGTTTTTTTATTCTTATAGGAAATTCTTTCATCTTCACAATTTCAACAGACATTTTTTCATTCAAAATTTTCGTACGTAGCAAAGTTATTTTTTATCAATGATCGCAACATTATAAGAGATGAGACCTTTTCTGACGTTAATCTGTTCCGTAAATCTGTAGCGACTAGACCAAGTGTAGAAAATGTTTCTTCACTCGGGGCACTAGACGCTGTGATGAATAAAAATTCTATTGCTAGTTTGGACAAAATCGGGTAAAACTAAAAATACTCTGATAAGTTGGTTAAAATGGATACTCTACTAGCAAAGAAGTTGTACCTGCTCGTTAGCTTTCCAAAAATCTAGTGATTCTAAATTTATCGCCGGAAGAGTATCATAAGTATTCATCTCAAGGTCAAGTGCGTTGTTTTCATCGATGTCGAAATCGCTAACACGACTTCCACCAGAAGGTTGGATTGTACTTGCATATTTTTCAGCAAATGTGATGACTGCGCTTTTTGCCTGCAAATATTTAGGTTCATTACTGTTTGAGATATTTTTATAACCTCAGAGTATGACCATTCATCTACTTCCTCTTCAATTTTGCGGAGCTGTGGTTTAACAAAAGGATCTAAATAAGCTGCCGCTAACAAAAGATTGTTATCCAGAAGCACTTATGTATACAGCCTATCAGGTGAAGCAAAGTCTTCGAATGCTAGTAATAAAATGTTTTTTCTTCAGAAGGTGTATGCCAATGGAGTGGAACTGCGCCATGGTGCAGTATCCAGTGCAGTGGCCCGTTTGTTCCAATACGCTATGAAAGTGGACGCTCTTGGTATTTCTTTAACAAGTACGTTGATGACACTTTTGGAAATGGTTGTTGGATAGGCAGCAAACGCTTCTGCTGCAGGTTGACCTTTATTAGTTTAAAAAGCTATTTGAGCTAACCAAACTATTTAGTAGCGACAAAACGGATCCTTCTTGGCTGGGAACATGGATTTCTTCTGTGGATAACGTCCGCATATCGTGCATCTTCACACTGAATCCACCTGCTGGAGATTGTGGAGCAATAAACTGCTTGAATACACAAAACTCGGCCTTCAGCATTACCAACATTACCGGTCAGTTCTGCAACGAATTGCGATTTTTTGGAAGACCTGCATGCGCTTTCCTGGAGTGTTGTACGTTTTTGACGAGAATAATGAACTCGCAAACACTTATTATAAAGTTTGCAATTGAACTTTGCTCTTTTTATCACTACAGGGTGGTCTTTTATAATCTCCCTAGTTTGTTTTCGCCATAACTTTTTGAATTCATGGTTTTTCGGCGAGATCTTTTTTTATTCGAAAGAGCTGCTCTGCGCCGAGCGATTGGTACCAAACATGCTTATAACACTTTATTCGAAACACCAAAAAAATAACCAAAACAAATCAACAACAAAGAAAACCTTGCTTCCAATTCGTTTCTTGTTCTTCAGATCGCCCTCCTTGAATTTTGCGTACCACTTCTTGATTGATTTTGCATCCGGAGCTGTTACTCGATGATCGGCTTGATTGGCTCTCTGTTCACGTCGATATCTCTGATAAGCTGGATACGCTCTTGCCCTCTTCGATAAACCATTCTACGCACTGAGATCGTTGCTGAGGCGAAAAAGACATCTAAAAAGACACATTTTTAAACAAGCCGTAACTGATCAACAGAATCATGACAAAAATCAAAATTTGGTACCAATCGCTCGGCGCAGAGCAGCTCTTTCGAATACAAAAAAGATCTCGCCAAAAAACCACGAATTCAAAAAGTTATGGCGAAAACAAACTAGGGAGATTATAAAAGACCACCCTGTACTTCTTGAATAAAAAAATGTCTGTTGAAATTGTGAAGATGAAAGAATTTCCGACCCTACCGGAGTATACCCCCAAATGAATTTTTTTTAAAGTGTTTCCAAACACCCTATATCAACCTAAAATCACCTCAGAAGTTCAAAAAAGACATTATTTTTGTGTTCTGGTCAATAAAAAATTGAATTTTGGGCATTTTGAAATTTCGACCATTTGGCTGTTTTACCATGTTTTGGTCACTGGAGCTGGGCAAAAAGAGCCTCTAAATGCATTTTTGATCAAGAGTCTTGCTCGGAATTATGTCTAAGGTAAGTGAGTGCGCGCATCTTCGCATCTTCCCCTTCGGGGGCGCAGGGGGCTTGGTTGCTTGGGGTTGAGATGCGCACACCCACATACCTTAGACGCAAATCACTCGACAGTGACTCTGGATGCATAAAAAATGTATGCATACCAGAGTTTCTTTATGCGGTAGGCCCCAGTTAACAAAACTATGTTCAAATTCCATCTTTTTGGGGCCAAGGTACCCTCAACATCTGATTTACTAAGTTATAATAAACAGAAATCAACTAAAAATACCAAAATTCAAGATTTAAAAAAAATCGACTTTTTATAGAAAAAAGTAGGTGAAAACACCTTTTTTATCGTGTTCAGCGTGTAGGAAATACTTGAAAATGGTTAAAATGGTGTTTTGGAAAAGTTCAAAAAAAATTTCATTTGGGGGGGTATACTCCGGTAGCGCCGAATTTCCTATAAGAATAAAAAAACAACCCAAAGAATAAAAAAATTACATAAAGTTACTTTTAATGAGAAAAAATAGCAAAATTCTTGAATAAATCAAAAAGGAAATTTGAATTCGCGCCAAAATTTAGGTCTAAATTAGACCTAAGGTCTAAAAGTCTAATTTGAATTCGCGCCAAAATTTAGGTCTAAATTAGACCTAAGGTCTAAAATAGACCTTAGGTCTAAAGGTCTAATTCAAATTTTTTGGGTCTATTTTTAGACCTAAAAATAGGTCTAAAAAAGGTCTATTTTTATATTAATCAGACCTAAATGCTCATCCCTGGCTAGCACTACTGAATTTATTGAATTCTACTGAATTTATTACATAAATGAGAGGTTTAATAGGTAATCTTCAATATATAAATTGAAGCAAGCTAAGTTTGACAAAGTTATTGCGAAATCTATACAAGGGACAGCAGGCGCCTATCGGCGCCTATATAATATCCCTGAGCACACTTGTCTTGAAACGACAAAAGCACTATGGATACTCGTGACTCTCTTGATTTTATCGATGAAGCTTGGCGGTCAGCAAATAAGAGTCTTGATCAATCCAGACTAACCGATAAAACTTCGTTTTCTATTAAAAATAATTTGTCCTACATTAATTTTTCACTGTGTCAAAAATGTGGTGAAGGAAATATTAGTTGTGTAAATGCTGTTTTAGATTACATTCCATTTAAACAATGCATTTTCAGTGCTGTTTTCATACAATAATTTAGCAGTTTAGCCAATAAAAAAATCCCTTGTTTGTGTTTTCCTTATAGACCTAAAACTCAAAAGTTTCGGGTTTAATCGGCTTTTTCAACCAACGCGGTGCACAGTGTATCAGTGAGCCACTTAGGGAACGTCCATAAATTATGTCACGCTGACAGGGGGTGGAGTGGAGTGTAATGGTCTTTTTTCTGACAGGAATGTCAGATTTCGCAGAAAATTTTCTTGAATAGTGTAAATCAGTTTTGAAAATTTAGACCTAATTTTTTGTGTACAGTCAACTCTCGATACAGTGTACCCTCGATATAGTGTAGATCTCGATATAGTGTATATATTTTGAACCTGATTTGGTCAGCCCTGAGCCAAACTGGCTTATAGTGTACCCTCGATATAGTGTAACCCTCGATATAGTGTATTTTTTTTCTCGTCCCCGGGGCTACACTGTATTTGACTGTATTTGTTTATCTGTTTTGCACGTTATATAAAAAATAAATGTATTTATAGCAAAATAAGATTAAAACATATAGTCCATATTTTATTCCACTTTTCTAAAGAAAGCTTTGATTGCATTTGGGATATATCAGATTGGGGACCCAATACTTGACCGCTTTTTTGGTCCCGCGAGCCCTCCTCCTATGGATTTTAATGCCTTATCAAAAGCATTGATTGAAATGATCCAGCAGTTAACTCCTCCTCCTCTTCTTGCAGCCACACTTCCTCCTACTCCTGCCAGCAACTCTTTGATTGACGACAACATCACCATCGTAGATGCATTTTTTTATGGGCTTACTGTGATAGTGCTAATATCTGCAGTCTACTTTATGAACCAATACCTGAAACCAATGAACCAATACCTTCCGGCCCATTCTGACATCTTCTGACAGGGGGTTGGGGGGTCCCCAAAACCGGGCTGTCAGTCTGACATAATTTATGGTGGTTCCCTTATACAGTCCCCTGCAGTTTTTCAAGCCGGTTCTTTTGCGCTATCGTGCAGCCGGCGTGCGCGGTACATAGTTGGGTAATTTTTCGAAAGAAACATTCTGTTTCCTCTAAATCAGCGAAAAATTGGGAGAATGGGAGAATTTAAAAATTGGGAGAATTTTGAGTAAAATTTATTTTCAAATTTATGCGGTTTTTTTTTCATTTCGTGTGTTAAATGCGCATTCAGTCATTTGTTCATTCATTGTTCGTTCGTTCTATCAGAAGCGTATCGCTTCTTTTATAGCATATTTTTTATGGTGTGTATTCTTCGTTGTAATTTTTGTGCTATGTAAATATTTTTCCGCGTACGTTCATTTTATTAGTGCGTATACGTTTATTTTCTGTTGATTGTTATTTTTTATTCTTTATAATTAGTTTTTAGTTACCATGGCTCGGGAATCCAAAGAAGCAGCAAGTCTACGCAGGATGCGAGAATGTACAATAAAAATTCGAGGTATTTTATTTTCTTTGTTTTCACAATCTGTGATTGGTTTTTTTAGCGTAGACTGAATCAGGCGGTTATTGTTATTTTACGTGTTTGTAATGGTTTTATCTCTACAACTTTTATGTTATTTTAGAATTTGGCAATATTTTGGAACTCAGGGGGGAGGCGCGAATGTTGGCTAGAAATGCGGAGGCGAGGCGATTACCGCTGCAATTGCGGAAGGTAGTTGTTTTTGTCATACGTATTGCGTTATCAGCGCATCTTCAGGGAAGCATATAACATTTGAAATTTCTTACTAAAATAGATCAATAAGAGAAACTGAAGTTTTCACTTTTTGTGTTGTAAGTCTGAAGAGATAAGAGAAGTTTGCTTTCAAAACTCAGTAATACGAATTAGCTTCATTTTAGGCGGCTAGCCGCACTTCATTTGTAAACATAGCCGCAGCCGCACTTGTTTCTGTGTAAAAAGGCGCAGCCGCAATTATGAAAACCATCATTCCTAATTAAAACTTGAAAGGAAATGTTAAAGGCGGGAATTCAAACAAAGTTAAAAATGCTTTAGTTTTTTTGCGACATCCTGTATGTATCTCAGTCCAAAGAAAATTTTTTTTTAATTTGTTTATTGTGATTTCCAAACTCCTAATTAAGGGAGGGCAATTGTCGGATAATCGTCCGACAATTATCCCGTCATTTTCACTGTTTTATCGGACAATTGCAATTTTTTCGGACGATTGTCGGACAATGGCCAACCCTACTCCTAAAACATCTTTAAATTGTGATTTTTTTTTATTTTGGTCAAGCACCCAAAAACCTTGATATCGATCTAAAAATTTTCTTATTTTCGGGAGGTTAAAAAATGCAACCAACACAGGTCTTATAAGAAGACAAACGATTATTGGGCGCATCATGATTTTTGAATTAGTTCAGCGAGACAAAGTTTTAAAACTGCCGATTTCACCTAGTTACAATTCCTAGCTAAAAATATATGCCAAAGTTTGCTTTCTAGGGTCTAAACAGCCAAATGTCTCTCATCTACTCAGCCTTTATTGGTGGTGCTCCAGCAGCCGGCTTGGTTACTCCAGCGGATGTGATCAAGACGAGGCTGCAAGTAGCTGCTCGAGCTGGCCAAACCACTTATTCTGGCATTCTCGATTGTGCTAGCAAGGTAGGTGCTCAAAGTAAAAAACAAAACAAAACTTTTATTTTATGCTCAAAGCCAAAATTAGTAACAAATGGTATTGCAGGTATACAAAGAAGAAGGTTTCCGTGCCTTCTGGAAGGGCTCTATGGCTCGAGTTTGTCGGTCCAGCCCTCAGTTTGCAGTCACCTTGTGGGCTTATGAAAACCTCCAGAAAATATTCTACATAGACTTTGGTGGAACCAGACCAGCTGGCTCGGAGGTCACACATTTATTTCTACCTATTTTTACTAAAAAGTATTTTAAATGTTTTTTAGGTGTCAACACATGTGACAGTGCTGGACCAGGCATCTGAGAACCCAGACCATATTGGTGGCTACAAACTAGCGGCAGCTACCTTTGCTGGAATAGAGCACAAATTTGGACTGTTCCTGCCTAGATTCGACAATCTCAAAGTGGCTTAGACTTAGGCTTTTCTGTGCTAAAATTGAAATTTTGTTAGGGTCATCCTGTGTTAAAAACTATAAGAATGGTTTGAAAAATCTCGCTTTTAGTATGGTCTTGATCTGTTTGGGTGAATAGTGGTGAAAAATTCCCTGTGTTGCTGCAAAATAGTAGAATAATACAGTCCACCCTCGTGAAACCAGAACCACCCTCAAGTTCCACCTAGGGCCCCACACTTTTTTACGTAAAGTTGCGAAATATTTCATCAGTATGGATCGTTAGTCTAGCCCAGAATATCGCAAGAGCTCTAATTTCACAGTTCGCTTTAAATCCTCCAATTCTGCCACTGCGATTCGATAAACCTGCTTTTTTTTTTGATAAACCAGGTGACGGTTGATCGAAGTCGGCGGGTATTTTCGGACAAAATAACGATCGGCGAAAGCAGTCATTCTTTTGATTTTTCGTGATAGACTAACGAATCGTAGCTTGGTCAAATATTTCAAAATTGTGTTTATAAAGGTGTCTGCTTCTAGGCGGGGACGGACCTAAGGAGGTGTCGCCAACTTGCCACCTTTTTTAAAAATGAAAGGTGGCATTTTTGTCACCATGCCACCTTTTCGAAAAAAATGCTCACAATACCACCTTTTGGAAATGTTCTGCCACCTTTTTTTAAATTTGAGTTGGTCACCTTGGATACCCGTTCAACGAGGGTTAACCGATAATTTGTTTAATTGTATTGTAGTTCTCTATAAACCCTAATTTTGGGCTAGCCCACAGATTTTCGCTATTTTGAACATTTAGAGCTTAGACAAAAAAGTTTTAAACCGATTGAAGTATGAAAAAATTTAATGTCTGAAAAGATGCACTCGACTGTACAATTAAAGTAAATAAGGTAGTAATGGTAGTAGAGCTGTAACTGTAAAAAACATTGTAATGATAGTCATTTATTAAAAGTTCAATAGGAGACATAAAGACATAAAAATTTTTGTAATTTTGAAATAGTCATAACCACATTGCGCATACAGACAAAACTTGGTCAAGAGGCACCCCTACTCAAAATATTAGGTTGTCCGGAAAGTTAGTTCGCTTTTTTGCATTTATTTCAACAGCAATCCAACAAAAAACCAAAGTTTAGTCGACAAAGTAATTTTCATAGACTGTGCTTTGAA
This sequence comes from Ditylenchus weischeri, assembly GCA_029231635.1. Classification (NCBI taxonomy): domain Eukaryota; kingdom Metazoa; phylum Nematoda; class Chromadorea; order Rhabditida; family Anguinidae; genus Ditylenchus; species Ditylenchus weischeri. The sequence goes on along the minus strand of JAMRYI010000146.1, from coordinate 182,299 downwards.
TTTCAAATAAAAAGTTGTGCTTTTTCACCGATGCGTGGAAGTCCTTGACAATTTAAAAAAAAAATCTCCGTAATTTTAAAGCTGCGCTAAAGTGAAGGGTCTTTAGTGAAGGGCCCCTTCGGAGGCGCAGGGGTCTTGGAGTTGAGATGAACACACCCACATACCTTAGACACAAATCACTCTAAAGTGACTCTACCTTAGACACAAATCACTCTAAAGTGACTCTACCTTAGACACAAATCACTCTAAAGTGACTCTACCTTAGACACAAATCGCTCGAATTTGACTCTGGATGCATGGAAGGGGCTTGGGGTGGAGATGAGCACACCCACATACCTTGGACACAAATCACTCTAAAGTGACTCTACCTTAGACACAAATCACTCTAAAGTGACTCTACCTTAGACACAAATCGCTCGAATTTGACTCTGGATGCATGGAAGGGGCTTGGGGTGGAGATGAGCACACCCACATACCTTGGACACAAATCACTCTAAAGTGACTCTGGATGCATAAACAGGGGCTTAGAGTTGAGATGAACACACCCACATACCTTAGACACAAATCACTCTAAAGTGACTCTGGATGCATAAACAGGGGCTTAGAGTTGAGATGAACACACCCACATACCTTAGACACAAATCACTCTAAAGTGACTCTGGATGCATAAACAGGGGCTTAGAGTTGAGATGAACACACCCACATACCTTAGACACAAATCACTCTAAAGTGACTCTGGATGCATAAACAGGGGCTTAGAGTTGAGATGAACACACCCACATACCTTAGACACAAATCACTCTAAAGTGACTCTGGATGCATAAACAGGGGCTTAGAGTTGAGATGAACACACCCACATACCTTAGACACAAATCACTCTAAAGTGACTCTGGATGCATAAACAGGGGCTTAGAGTTGAGATGAACATAGACACAAATCACTCTAAAGTGACTCTGGATGCATAAACAGGGGCTTAGAGTTGAGATGAACACAATACCTTAGACACAAATCACTAAAGTGACTCTGGATGACAGCTTAACAGATGGCATTAGAGTTGACAAAACACCCACATACACTGAGATGCATAAATCAGGGAAAGATGAGAGGATGCATGGAAAATTCAAAAAAACACTGAGATGTCAAGAAAACTTCTTAGTTTTTAATCACAGTGACTCTGGATGCAAAACCACAGTCCTCACAGTCACACTAAAATCAAGAGTGACTGTAGTGTTTTTTGAACCAACTCAACAAAAATCAGTCAAATCTGAATCACAGGTCACATAGTGATAGAATTTCGTGTCAATAAAACAAAACAAATCTTTTTTAAAAATTAACAAAGACTTTTGGGACTTTTGGGAAAAAATCAGATTTTCAAGAAATCCTAGTGTCTAAAATCAACCGTTTTCTGATTAATCAACCTAAATGGCAGCCCTACTTTACTGTGACTGTGAGTGGGACTGTGACTTTAGTGTGACTGTGAGTGTGACTTTAGTGTGATTTTGGCTTCAGTGTGACTGTGAGTGCGACTTTAATGTTATTTTGACTTTAGTGTGACTATTACTTCAGTACGACTGTGACCATTCATCTGGCTTCCTAAGGTTTTTAACTCGCGTATAGCTGTTACTGAAACTGCATGAAGTTCCTATTGCTGAATTTCACTAAACTTTTCGCTAAAAAAACCAGATGCGAAATAATTCATTTTCTTTATTTCATTCAAACACATTTCACCAAATCACACAACGTCACAAATCGGTTACAATAAATAACTAACTGGGCGTTGAGAAGTTCAAAAGATGTTTTGTTTTGGTGAGTTGCTGTTGCCATTCCTGTCGACGGCATTCGGCCATTTCGAGAAATATTAGTTGAGTGTGTGTCGGTTGTGGGCAGCAATTTGCAATAAAACCAAGTTATTTTAAATCCGGAGCAAAATCAAATAGTCGCTGCTCATAATTTTTAGATTGTGTCCGAAATACCCCGACCCAACCACCCCAAACCATAGTGACCGCGCCGTCCTCCGGGCCCGTCCCGTCCCCGTCTCCGTCCGGACGGCGCCGAAAAGTGAGACGGTCGGACGGCCGCCGTCCAAAAATAAAAAATTAGACGGCCGGCCGCAGGCCGGCGAAATTTTTTTTTTAAAGGACGGCCGGTTGGACGGCCGGCCGAACGCAAAAATCTAAGGACGGCCGGTCGGACGGCCGGCGAAAAACGTCAAGACGGCGGACGGGACGCCGTCCAATTTTCGCTTATCGCGGTCACTATGCCCCAAACTACCCCAAACCACCCCAAACTACCCCAAACCACCCCAAACCACCCCAAACTACCCCAAACCTTGGTCCCCTGTTGTTTTTGAACGTTTCGTCGAAAACATTCATATGAATAAAATCGACGACACGTCCTTTTACCCAAAAATCGGTTCAAAAATCGGTCCGATTTTGGAAGAGTTTACGCCCTGAATACGGGCGTTGGGATATACGAAAAAAGGTGAGCACCAAAAAAGTTATAATCAAAAAGTTGAAAATCTCACACCTTTGAAAACCGTTGTGAGTAAACCTTAAAAATGAAATACATATTTCAAAAAGGCGCAAATATGAATTTTGCAACATTAGTGCTGCGTGTCCGCTGCTGTCACTCTAATAATTTCATTCATTTTGTTCTTTCCAACTGAAGAAATACTTTTTTGGTTTCGTTCACAAACAAGTGCCTTTTTCGTCCTCCTTTCTCATACCCATCTTTCACAAATTCGATAGGCACGAAGCAGTTGATAGGCACAAAGCAGTATCTAGCCAGCTGAATTAACTGCTTTGGTGCAAATAATCCACTCAAATGCAAGTTTCAATATAAAAAGCGTGCAAAAGAGTCAGCCAGTTCTTTGTGTCTCGCTGTGTGCTTACCAAGCATCGATTTTGGCCAAGCCCCAGAAAAGACAGCCAAGTAAGGGAAGGATATGTAGTCCACGCGTGCCTAGTGTCCTTTTTCACTAGTTTTGCTTGAAGCTTAGCCATTTTTCTTCGGTTTCCGATAATTTCTGCTTTTTACTACTACGAAATCTACTTTTTTTCTTTGGATGGAGGGCAGCTTTATTGTGTGCACTTTTGCTCGTCTCTTTTTTTGGTTGTCCCCTTTCGTGGAATGAATTTTTTTTTGCATGGAGTAGAACATGGCAGCTCTTGTTTTCAGTCAAAAAACATTGATTTTGTTTGGTTTTGGAGAAAGCTAAAGTTGTGCTTAGGCATAGGGAAAAATTGTGTTGTATGAATATTTTCGGCTGATGATTGGGCGAAAATATGGTTTGAATGGTTTATTTGTCAATAATGTAGTCGTGGCATTATTTTTCAAATCCAATTTTTTGAATCGCCTCTGAATGTAAAAGTATTTTTGCAAAATTGGCTCTATGTATACTTGCTTGCTCAATCATTGCGCAATGGTTGTTGAGCAATCATTGATCAGCAATACTTGCTTTGCAATGATTTCTCAGCAAACATTGCCCAAGCATTTCTCACAAGATATTGTTTAGAAATGATTATCTAACTGTACTTTTTGACTTTTTTAAACGGTACAGTGTGTGAAACTTGGATTTTAGTGGCATAAACGGTTTTAGTGACATAAGGTGACATAGACATAGTTTTGGGCAGAATACCAAAGTATGCCACCAGATTTAACTGAATTTTAAATTTATACTTCAAAGTATTGCAGGAACCTAGGTAGCGTAGTCAAGGTTCGTCATAGCTCATTTATGATAAAGTCGACGCTCGCAATAAGGACACCCAAGGGACCGACAAAATGCTGTCCTTAATGGGAGCTGTCCTTATTTAGAACGTCCTTATTGAGAGCGTGATTAAACAAAGATCACTCAACCTGTCCCTATAGAGAGCGGCCACTTGTATCAGAGTATTTTATTGGAAAATATAACGTAAGCACAACAAAAAAATCATTGGTGTGCAACAAAATAATCCAAGAGGGCTGAATTTACTTATACCCCCACCAGTCAATTAACCTTGACCCCCACCAGTCTACCCCCACCAGCCAAGGTAAACTGCTCCATCCAAGAGGCTCTATTGCTTCAATTTGTTTAGGAGTTCTTCGGCCATAAGATCATCCACCAAATCGCACAGCTGCAGCACTCTCAAATCGGGCGAGTAACGTTGGAGATATTTCATAGCTTCACGAGCCGCTCGAGTGGTTGTTGGCGGCATCTCTGGCTCCTGCTCGACCTCTATCGCGTCGTTTTTACTAAAATTAAAGATCACTGAAGCCATGCAAACGGAAGCGAAAACACACCTTTCTGCTTTCTGCTCTTCCATTTCTGCTGTTGAGATATCTGAAGCGATTTCAGCTAGAGTGAGTGCTTCACCAACTGCCAATTGATCGTCTCAGTCCCACTCATGTTTGCTGCTACCAGCACCGTAATCCTTTCCTTGCTTTCTTGGCCCGAGGTATACCGTTCACCTAAAAAGTTAAAGTGGAACCATTAAGTCAAAACAATAAAAAATCCAACCCTTAAATGCCAGAGTTTTGCTTGGAATTAGATGATAAAAAAAAGACCGGTTTAAATTGTCTTTTGTAGAATTTGTTCTTATTGAGAGCGGGACTCATAAGGTTGTGACCGGACATTGCCGTCCTTATTGGGAGAGTGTCCTCAATCAAAGCGTCTTTATTGCGAGCGCCGACTGTTTGTCAATATTACAGTAAAACTTCGATTTAACACGAGACTTCCTGACGTTGGACGTTGTAACGATGGACGTTGTAACGTTGGAACGTTGTAACGTTGGACTATATGAGTGTTTTCAGGCTTCCTGAGCACGATGATCGAAAAATCGGACCTCCTCGCTAAAGCACAATGCCATTAAAAGCCCAATTCTCACAGCGACTCGTTGAAAAATGAATAGTTTTTTCTTCAGGCTGGTGAGCACTGAATTTGTTTAGCTCAACATTTCCTCTTATGCTCATAAGAAAGCCCTTTGTCTGGGCTTTCTATTGGTATGTCGCCAAAATATACCAAAATGCTCAGCGTGAAAAATGCAACAGAACCAATACAAAGACTCACAAGACAACAAACAAGTATCACAAAATTCAAGCCAAAACAATTTGGCCACAAAATCCAACGAAGAACCAGAGGGTTTTGGACACAGATTTAGGTAGCCGTGGCTTGGTTTTGTAATTTTCTCAAAAATTTATAGAGGATTTTCAAAAATAAAAAATGCCACGTAATAGAGCACAAAAAGATGCATCAGACACAAGTGTTAGATCACAGGTAAAACTGCGTTCTCCTCTTTTTGAGTGGGTTGAATGTTGGCAGCCTAGAGGTCGGACATTTCTTATTTTATTTTAATGGGCTTGAACTCAACACAATTATTTTAAAATTTAGACACCGCCATGACAAAAAGACTCGATAAAGTCTTGGCTATCTTTTGGTATACAAAAAACACTGATATTTTGTCAGCAAATTTTTTCATTGAAAGGTCGGCAGAAATAAGCCATACTGAGAATGCTTCAAATTTCAATACCAGGAAAATAGCTGGTTTTACCTCTTCTCGTGTAATTTCTGAGTGAGTTTAATTTTTGTGCTGATTTTTCGCCGATCTTATAGCTCTTGAATTCCTTTACAAGTATTTACCAGGCATCAAGAAGTTAAACCGCCAGAGTACAAAAATTTCCCATGCTTTCAGGATAATTGTAAATGTTTCAATATTTTTTTACCCACTTTTTATTTTTTACCCACAATTCTTTTTTGAATGTAAACAAACGACATACCAATAGAAAGCCCAGACAAAGGGCTTTTTATGAGCATAAAAGTAGAGACAGAAACGGGGCAAGCCCCGAACGGGGCCCCGCCCCGACCGGACCAATTTTCGGCAAAAACCCCGCCCCGAAACCCCGCCCGAACAATTCAAAAACCCCGAAACCCCGCCCCGAAATACGGCAAACCCCGACCCGTGGCATAATGTTCTAACACGTGTATAATCGAATTTCTATAGGTTTTTATTTTTCGTACTTTTGTCAAAGTCACTAATTTGTCCGCCCTCTATTTTTCACTTGTGTTAAATTTGCGGCTTTCAGTATTGTTAGCTCTGTGAAATAACGTTCAGATGAGTGCTATTTGGAAAATCGGACTTTTCACGAAGCTGTCTCTTCCATCAATCAATTATTGTTATTGAAGTTTTTTTTTGTTGTGGAATGTATATTATGGTGGACTTGGACTTAGTTAGTAAAATCTCAAAATTTTGGTTTTATAGGTTGAAATTTGATGTTCTTTATGATTATTATCAAAAAATCAAAAAACTACACTAAATTTTTTGTGAAAAGTATCCATTTTTGTTCGAGTTTTACGCTTTTTACAAAACCCCGAAATTTAGGACGGGGCCCTGCGGGGACCCGAAATTTTTTTTGCATAAACCCGAAACCCCGACCGAAATTCTAGAGCTGAAAAACCCCGCCCCGAAACCCCGACGACCGGCATTTTTCTGTCTCTACATAAAAGGAAATGTTGAGCTAAACAAATTCAGTGCTCACCAGCCTGAAAAAAAAACGGAGGTCCGATTTTGCGATCATTGTGCTCAGGAAGCCTGAAAACACTCATATAGTCCAACGTTACAGTCAGGAATTCTTGTGTTAACAAACCCTCAATTTAACGAGGCCCTTGATTTAACAAGCATTCTGCCTAAATACTCCTGTGTTGAGTCATTTTGTAAAATCTAATCAGATAAATCAGATCCTAAATTGGCAAGTCAAGCCTTATTTTTTTTTTATTATTTCACACATTTTTATTTTTTACACCAAACCACTTTAAACCGCCCAAAACCAGCCAAAACCACCTTAAACTACCGCAAATCAGTGATCTGGTGTAATTTGAAGTGGTTTAGGCCAGATAGAGGCGGTTTGGGAGGGTTTGGAGTGGTTTGGGGTGATTAGGATGCATATGCGTGATTTGGAATGATTTAAGGTGAATAGGGATGGTTTCGGCCGATTTGGGGTGGTTTGAGAATAGTTTGGGGTGATTGATGTGGTTGGAGTACCTTGCTGAGCAAGTTGCTCATAGTTGCTTTGGACGGACAATTTTATTAGAAAGTTACTGTTAACCTGATCAAATTCAGATCTTTTTTGCATTAACTCAACCATCTTCAGGTGCATCACTCTATAAATTTTTGCTCAAGACTCGTCAAAAATGGTGAGTCAACTATCAATTTTAACTTCAACTATTAGCATTATTTCAGGCACAGCTAAGACTTCGTGTGACCAAGATGCCGACAGATGAGCTGACCTATTCCAACCGGGCTGTCGTCAATGCAAGGGACATAGATGCAAGTACGATCAAGTAGGCTTTTTAATCTTCCCATACTTCTCATGTTATTATATTTGAACATGGACTTAAAAACTATATGGGTATGGCACTCGGATTCAAGCATAGTCACAGCTTTTTTAGACATGTTCAAGTGATCACAGGGCCTGCTCATCGCTTCCTATTCTCTGTTGCAAACCATGCAGATGTCAAGCAGGGTGAGATCGCCTTTTCAATGCCTCAAAGAAAGTGGACTGGTCTCTCGTTATCTGGAGAAGTACATGTCCAGCCGTTCGCATTCTCTGTCAATGATCGGGTGATCACCGGCATTTCTCTCGAGGCCGACTATAATACCAAAAGCAAGTCAGTTTTCAGGCAGCAACAGTTCAGTAACTGGTTTAATAATCCAAACTTATTTTCAGGGCCAGTGCGGATCCGTTAGATTCTGATGCGATGGCTAGAGAGGTGAGTTTTGCTGTTCTTCTAAATTTTGGGTTCGAGGGTATAGAAATTTTGGCGGCTGTGGCCGCTTCCTGGTGACAGTTTTTAAAATTTAACAAGGTGTGACCTTGGGAACTTAGATGAAAATTTTGTAAAAAAAATTCAAATTTTATGTTATTCTGGCACCCTAGCTTCGAAGTCCTGCAAAAGTATGACAGCTGACATTTTTAAGTTGTATCGATGTCGCATCATGGTTTTTCGTAACTGCCCTATGTGTCAGCCTTATAATTTTTGTTGGCCTTCAAAGTTAGGGAGCAAAATTGACAAGGAAATTGGTTTCCCTTGTAAGAGGAGTCTTTCGGTTATGTATCTTAGTATCCGCAACTTTTTACATTATTCTGTGAGAAATTATAAACTATAAAGCTCTGCTTCGTCTAATATAAATATTTACATCTCATCCCAAATATGACAATTATCGCAAAAAATGGTGTTCAAAACCAAAATGTCGATTGCAGTCCTGTAGGAGAAATGACTTAAAACATAGCGGAAGTCGCGGCTCACCATGTACCTTGATGCCAAAACTGCAAAAATCGTCTTAAAAGTTCAATTTATTGTTTTCTAGTTCTCAATGCAATTCGGCGGTGTGGTATTCACAAAGGGACAGGAAGTAGTGTTCCGTTTCATATGTAAGAAGAATGATGGAACAGAGAAAGCGGTGGTCCTCAAACTGTTCGTCAAGCAGCTGGAGGGAGCAATGGTTAATACTGATGTCAAGGAGGTTAGTTCTGTTTATTTTTCTAATTTAGTGGTGAAATCTTAACACACTTACAGATTGAATTCGGTTCGTTGCTGGCCAACTCTGCCATTGTTTTCGATAAAGCTGAAGGGTCCTTAATCAATCTGATTGGGAGAAGCAAAGGGTGAGTATTGAAAATTCTCACTAACTTCCAGGGAAGGTTTCAAAAAATAAAACAGCCATGGTTTTTTGCTTGAACTTAGAACGAATAATTCTTTGGAGTATTTACGCAGTGTATTTGTAAAATTTAAAAAAAGTTGATTGAAGATTTTATCTTGGACAAAGTCACTTTGATTCAGACATTTGACCTTTTTTGATTTTCAGGAAGTCATCGCAGCGCTCTTTGATCAATCCAGAATGGAATTTCCAGAAGATGGGCATCGGCGGCTTAGACAAAGAATTTACGGCTATTTTCCGAAGAGCTTTTGCGTCTCGAGTTTTTCCTCCGGAGTTTGTGGAGCAGCTGGGTATGTGATGGTTTATCGTATTTTTTTTATCAGTTGCCATTACTTTTTGCAGCAATGAAGCATGTTCGAGGCATTCTTCTGTATGGTCCGCCTGGAACTGGTAAGACACTCATAGCACGCCAAATAGGGAAGATGTTGAATGCGCGGGAACCAAAAATTGTCAATGGCCCCGAAATTCTCAACAAGTATGTGGGTGAGTCGGAGGCAAATATGCGAAAGGTGGGCTTTTATTACTTTCTTTGAATTAGGGGAGAAATTGCTTTTTACTGGATCATTTTAGCTCTTTGCGGATGCTGAGGAGGAATGGAAGAGATGCGCATCAAACTCTGGCCTGCATATCATAATATTCGACGAGATAGATGCCATCTGCAAGCAGAGAGGATCCATGGTCAGTCGGACATTCTGGGCAAACTTGACAAACTTAACCTTTTTCTAGGCTGGCTCTACCGGAGTTCATGATACAGTCGTCAACCAGCTGCTGACCAAATTAGATGGTGTGGAACAGATTAACAATATTCTCGTGATCGGCATGACAAATCGAAAGGACATGATTGACGAAGCTTTGTTGAGGCCAGGTCGTATGGAGGTGCAACTCGAGATTTCTTTGCCGGATGAGGTGGGACGTGTACAAATTCTCAAGATCCACACGGCTAGAATGAGGTCAATCTTGCATTCTGATCTCTGTGTCTAATTCTTTAATTTCAGGGAGTACAATAAAATGGATCCGAGCGTGAACCTGGAAGAGCTGGGAAAGAAGACGAAGAATTTCTCTGGTGCGGAGCTGGAAGGTCTGGTCCGTGCTGCTCAATCCTCTGCAATGAATCGTTTGGTGAAAGCTGAGGGAAGTGTCAAGGTGGATGATGATGCGGTGGAAAAGCTAATGGTCAACAAGGATGACTTCGAATATGCTCTTGAGCACGACGTCAAACCGGTGAGTTAACTTTGCTGAAATTGGTCGAAGCTCACTTTTCTCATGACCTTTTTGGTTTCGTTATTGGGTTGCCTCTGTATTGACTACCTCTTCTGGGTTACTGCAACACCTTGTTCCGACTTTAATCACGTTTATAATTGCTTCCTGAACCTCTCTTCTTTCAGGCATTCGGTCACAGTGAGGAAGAGTTGGAGCGTCTCCTATCTGGTGGTCTTGTCATTTGGAGTAGTGTGGTCACGGAAATATTGGAAAAAGGCGATTTATTGATCAAGGAAACACAGAGTCCAGACACTCGTGGATTTGTTCGAGTACTTCTTGCAGGTTTGATTGTTAATTAAAAAAAATATTTGAAAATTTGTTTGGCAATTTCTAGGGCCGAGGAACAGTGGCAAAACCTTTTTGGCAGCCAAAATCGCGAAGAACTCTGATTTTCCGTTCATCAAAGTGTGCTCTCCAGATGACATGGTCGGCTTCAGTGAAACTGCCAAGTGCATGCAGTTGAGGAAAGTGTTTGATGATGCCTGCCGTTCGCCACTTAGCTGCATCATCATTGACAATATTGAACGACTGCTGGACTACTCTCCGATTGGAACTCGTTACTCAAACCTTGTGTTGCAGGCCTTGCTGGTTCTCCTTGGAAAGCGTCCTCCAACAGTAAATTTAGACAATAGGCCCATACCTTCTAAATTTTTATGACTTTCAATAGCTGTGTTGTTTTCTAGAATCGCCGCCTTCTGGTCATAGCCACTACGTCTAATGAACATTTCTTGCGTGACACCGACTTGACAAACTCTTTCAGCCAGACTATTACGGTTCCAAGATTGACCACAGCCGAACACATTGTTACTGTCTTGGAAGATACTGCTGCATTCAGTTCAAAGGAAATCCATGAAATCAGGAAGGAGTTGGATCGCACCACCTACAGGTGGGTATTTTTGGTAACTCTATTTGATGTAAAGCTCTCTTATTTTTAGTTTTGCCATTGGAATCAAAAGACTTTTGGAGCTGGTGGATTTTGCGAAGCAGAGCGAGGGAGAATATCGCGTCAGCCTACTGTTGGAAGCATTTCAATCCATGGCCATGGGAATCGAATGAACAATTTAGGATCTACGTCTGAAATTATAATTGTTGGAAATTGTCATAAATTGTTTGTATTGTAGCGGTAGTATAAATTTTGTGGTGTTATTCTGCCCTTAAGAATGTTTTATTTCGATTTGTGTCAAGTCATTCTAATGCGGGGTCGGGGTTGGCACCTATCAGAAATTATAACTGTTTTTGGACTTCAAATCCTGTTTGTTTTCGAGTTCTATTCCGAAAATATCTTCACATAGATAGGCGTTATTACAAAAATCGTGAAAATTTGCTCTAGTGCTGGAGTTCCTTGATGCATTTTTCTAAGTTTTCCTTCCCGCCGTTGTTTTGGCATAATTTTCTGCTACTGTTGTTTGAGTCAATAAGCGATATTGATGAGCACGAACACCACCACCCACTACTTCCGATACACACACACCTTTGTTTGTACTCTGCTTGCACTTGTTGTCTTTTCTCCATAGGCTGTTTATGAGCAATCAAAAGATGGTGATTTACATTGCAAAAATTCTTTTCCAAATACACACCAAATTCACTTTTTCTTAATGAATGTTTGTCCTTTGTCCTGTTTCACCTGTTTCTAACAATGTTTTAGTACGGTCTGGTACATGACTGTAATTTTCAGCAATCATTCCACAGTAGTAATCTGAATGTTCTTCTTCGCGGATTTTTCTTCCCTATTTACGATTGTGTTCTATAATTGCAGCACATAACCCATGAATAAATTGATATTTTTTAATCTAATTTTTCACAAATTCATTTTTTAAAAAGCAGCGAATTATTCCTGACAAAAGCAAATTTAGTTGGGTTCCTGGGCTGGTCACAGGCTAGTTTTTCACCACCAATAGAGATGTCAGTGCAGGAGCAATCTCTGTCAATTCTCGGTGCCTTATCCATTTATCCTTTAGGGGCCGATCTTTGTTCTGTCCCTTACATTGTTTTTTATAGTATTTTTTATCGATAATATTTTTGTTTTTTCGTATTATGTTGCTAAAATCGCGGTGATTAAGTTGATTATGGTTATCATAAACTCATCACCATGTACAACATAGATTTTTTTTATTGTTACCTTGATGACTAGACTGATTTTTATGGTCAAAAATGCGCCTAAAGGTTGGTAACAGGGGTGCACCGGAAGTTCCGATTTCCGATGTTTTTTGGGTTCCGATTTCCGATTTCCGAAAAAATGAACCGAATTTCGGAAATTTCGGAACAACATAGGCTTTTTTGATTTGAATTCTAAAGATTCTTCTTGGCTGCTATTAGGGAGGAAGGACAACTCCTTACAAAACTCAACTCCTTACCCCAACTCTTACATTTTTTGAATCTGTTATTCGATACTTTTGTTCCGATCCAGTTTCTTTTTTATTTATTGAGAGTGGCGTTGAAGGCGTTGAAATGCGTTGAGTGCGTACCACGAATTAATCCGAAAATTCTGTAGATTTGACTTGACCCATCTGGAGCCATCTTGACCCATAAAAGCTGGGTGAGCCCTTGGCCCGGACATGTCAACTCCCGGGCTTTTTTTTTTAAGCAGCGTTTAGCCGTTAGGCTTAGGCCCATATCATTCAAGATATGATATCATGGCCGATATCATTACTCAAAAATAGTATTTGGAGCAAGACTGTAAGGAGTGTATAAAATGTAAGGAGTTGGGTTTTGTAAGGAGCTAGGGTAAGGAGTTGGGATAAGGAGTTGGGTTTTGTAAGGAGCTAGGGTAAGGAGTTGGGCTTGTAAGGAGTTGACCCTCATCCGCTATTAGTCACTCAATTTTTCTTTTTGTATTATTTGAAGATGCTACATCATAACCTCACTGCTTATAATTTCGAATATGTTTGATGATTGAATTGTTATGAATTCGATTGAAATAAAGTATTTCGTTTCTGTTCCGATTTCCGTTTCCGATTTCCGATTTCCGATGTTTTTTGGGTTCCGATTTCCGATTCCGAAATTTTTGGAGTTCCGATTCCGATTTCCGTTCCGATATTTTTCGTGTTCCGGTACATCCCTGGTTGGTAATGTCTAAAAACGCCCAAAAACTTATGCGGAATATTTGTTTTTTGAAGGAAAACAACCAATCTATTGTTTTTAATGATCCCCATTTTTTTACGATTTGACTGTGGCAAAGTTTGTGAGTTTTGCTTCCCCACTCTCAAAATGTCGAAAGTAAATTTTCGGGGATTTCTGTAATCATTTTTAACTAGCAATAGCTGAAGAAGTTCGATTTATGCTGGTAACATATCCTTTTTTAAGATATTTATTCCCCAAATAGTCTGTTTTGGCCCACCCTTCTTGCTCCTCTTTTTTTCTCGCTAATAATAGACGAAGAAGTTTTTTGGTGGATTTATTAACCACATGAAAGAATGTTTTGGTAGAGTGTGGGTTCTCTTTGGGTGTGGATTGATGGCTACATAGAAGTAAAAGCAGAAGCAAAGGAGTTAGCGCATTGACCATTTGCAGTGCACTTTTATGGACAACGCAAATACAACAAAAGGCTGGTGATGGATAGAGATGGTCAATTGGGCTACTGCTTGGACTAGCCCTATAAGACCAGAACTATTACTACTTGAGCAGAATGGAAAAAAAAGTTATGGCCACACTTCACACTATAAAGAAAAGTAGAATGAGAACAACTTTAAGCAGTAGGCCATTGTTCTGGTCGTGTAAACAACACTAGGCTTTTTGTTGGGATGCCCTTCGGGGATTGGAAAGGGGGCTGACTTGGATGTGACCAACTAGACTGGTGGTTAGAGTATTGCACAATAGTTGCGAAAACTTCCACGTCTCTGTTTGAACTCGATAATCAGGTGGTTCAATTACGGAGAGTAGTCAACTCTCGATTTTACGTCATCCCCAAAAGTTCGTACCCACATAGAGTCCGACACATTTTCAACGCAAATTTTAGAGTCTTTTACCAAAACTGATTCGTCTAGTCCAAAATATTTTAAGGATCACGATTTGGCGGTGTTTTTTTGCAAATAAAAAACAATTTCACCATTAAGACTCGCGCCTCCAGATTTGCGCCATCTTATTTAAAAAAAACGGCCTAAAAAGTGGCGTTAAATTGAAAAGGTCTTATTGGTGAAATTGTTGCTATTTACAAAAATTACCGGAAAAATCGTGGCACTTAAGACTTTTTTGACTAGGCTGACGAATAAATTTCGGCGAAAGGCTCTAAAATTGGGTTGCTGGCAGGAAGAATCTTTTAACTTAAAACTCGCTTGTCTGAATCGGATCAAATTGAGTTGATGGCCACAAAATCTGAATTTTTGCCCTTTTTTGTTTTTCGGCAAAAAATTACCCAAAAAAAAAACAAAAAAGGGGCAAGAATTGAACGACACCCAACTTGCACCCTGCACCTTTCACACAGAAAAATACAAAAAAGTATCGCAAAAAGGGTTTTTCGTTGAAAATCAGGAAAAAAAATTGGTTTGCGTTAGTAACTCAAGGTAAAAAATCAAGAAAAGTTAAAAAAAACTTCTTTTTTCAAATTCGCGCCAAAATATTTTTAAATGGAATCAGGGCTGTATAGGGAGAGGAAAGAAATTTTCCGGTTATTGGTTCAGATAAATTTATTTGTTCGCACGACAAAAAGAAGCCACTTTTATGGCAAAATCAAAAAAAAAGTAGATGATTTTATATTTTGACTGTCTTACCATGTTTTTCAACATGGGACCTGGCCAAAAAAGACTCTATATGCATTTTATGATCAAAAGTCTTGCTCGGAATCATACGACCCCTTCGGGGCAGGGGGCTGGAGGTTGAGATGAGCACACCCACATACCTTAGACACAAATCACTCGAATTTGACTCTGGATGCATGGAAGGGGCTTGGGGTGGAGATGAGCACACCCACACACCTTAGACACAAATCACTCTAAAGTGACTCTACCTTAGACACAAATCACTCGAATTTGACTCTGGATGCATGGAAGGGGCTTGGGGTGGAGATGAGCACACCCACACACCTTAGACACAAATCACTCTAAAGTGACTCTACCTTAGACACAAATCACTCGAATTTGACTCTGGATGCATGGAAGGGGCTTGGGGTGGAGATGAGCACACCCACACACCTTAGACACAAATCACTCGAATTTGACTCTGGATGCATGGAAGGGGCTTGGGGTGGAGATGAGCACACCCACATACCTTAGACACAAATCACTCGAATTTGACTCTGGATGCATGGAAGGGGCTTGGGGTGGAGATGAGCCATTTGAAGAGTACATGAGCGAACTTTAAGAATTTGTGTTGTTGGAATATGTTTATTTGCTTTATGATAGTTAGTGTCTCTTGTTTGGTTTGGTGTTTGGTGAAACAATAAAAATTTGAAGAGATTAATGATTACTACGGATTTGAAGATGACGGTAAAGCTCACTCCCGATTTCACGCCACCCCTCGGGACCGAATTTTTGTGGCGTAAAAGCGAGAGTTGCGTAAAATCGAGAGTCGATTATAAAAAAGATTGAAAATAAGAGGGAAATATGATACATACCAACCCCATATTTCGAAATTTTAATGACTGCGCAGTCAAAATTCAATGACTGCGCAGTCATGACTGCGCGGAGTATGGGTAGGCCTTAAAGGACCATGGCAATTTCAACTTTTTGAATTGACTGAGGACAGCAGAAAATGCGGAAAATGTTCTGCAAGTGGTATCGGGCCATTATTGACGGTAGTTAACATTTTCATATGGGTTTCAAATAGGGTTAGATTCGGTCAGTTAAAGAAACCGGTTTTTTCAAAGCCGATTTTCGGTTCCGATTTTTTCAAAAATTTTCGGTCGCTTAACCAAACTGTACCCGGTTTTCGGTTAATTTTTTTATAAACCGGTATGTTGTTAAAACTGGTTTTCGGTTTTCCCGGTTTTCTTGAAACCGGTTTTCGGTTAACCGACCGGTTCGGTTAATCGAGCGAATCCAACCCTAGTTTCAAACTTATTAATTTATGTAAATAGTCAACTCATTAACCGATCGGTTTCATTATTGAAAATTTATCAGAAAAACTGGATCGATATTGATTGATAATTTCACTGCACATTCCGTGATTTCGAAACCCATCAAACAATTCTGCAACACTTCTCCTAATAAGATTTTCATATTGAAACCCATCGGTTAGCGAGCTAACTATGTAGATAAATTAACAAATGTCAACTATTGAATCGATACACGATCCGCGAGATTATTGAACAACACAGTCATGGTTGGCAAGGGTAGTATTACAACGACTTGCCGACTAGTCGCTGGGTTTGTGAGTACTTTTTCAAAGGCTGTAAAATCTTCCATTTCGGTATTTCAGAAATTTTTTTTTAACTGTTTTGTAGATTTTGCCGTTCTGCGCATAATAGTTCAAGAAAAAAATCTGAAAAACTAAAAATGAAGATTTTATAGCCTGTTGAAAAAGTGCTGTCAAACCCAGCTACTAGTCGGCAAATCTACCCTTTAGCTAGGAATACTACTACCATAGTGCCATGTAAATTTTTCTCAGGCGAACACTTAACCCATACTACATAGTCTTTTAAAGACTTAAACTAACTTAACACACAAAAGTAGTATTTACGAGACTTCTTGACCTGGATGTAGTATTTTTGCATACTAGCAGACGAGGGATCATCAACCCAATAAGTAGAGATGGAGGATGGCCTATTCAGGACAAAATTTTTAGCAAAAATTTTGACAGACAGGACAACCTACAAATCTGTTGGAATGTCAATTTCAAATAAATGAGGGTCAAGGGTCAAATAAATATGGAAACCGAAAAATTTTCCTGACAAGGGTCAAATTTTTTCGGTCGGGATACCGGGACGGGACAATCGCATGAAACTCCACCGGTCGGGACGAAGTCCCGTCCCGTCCCGTCCCGCCTCCATCTCTACCAATAAGTGCCTTACAAGGTTCGAGCGTACACCTTTTTCAAAACTCAACCACTTGAGCCCGCCAAGTGCTTACAAACAATGCACTTCAGAACCATTGTTGTGTGAGTAAAACAGCCCCTTAGTTAGGCACAATCTCTCCAGGGACCTCAATTGGGAAAAGGGCTAGTACTTGCAGCTCCTCCAGTCCTAATCCTTCTATTTGTTGTCCACATGCAAGGGCTTAGTAGTCGCTAACACGGAGAATAAAAAAATAATCGGCTGGTAGGAAGTGAACAATAGGGGGAGGGCATGTCTTGTGGCTTGGCTTAAGAGGGGGCACTCATTTGGCTGGTTTAGTGTTGTGTTTTGGATAAGCTACTGAATGGCCTCAAATTGGGTTCAAAGTTTTTTGGCCAAAGTCGAGATTTGGAAGATTATTATTGCATTTGTAGCAAATTTGAAAACAAATCTTTTTTTTTTAAAGTTTTGATAATTTTTTTGAAGTCTTTGGTTTTTTAAATATTCTTTTGGGTTGCTTGTCATTGTTGTTCTGTGCTCAGTTTTTTTTAAATTTTACTCTAGGATTTTATTATCGTTCTGCAGCCATTTTTCTTGACTACAATATGAATAGTCTCGATCAAAAATATGAATGCGAAAAATTATTTTACAATGCAGTCGAATCTCATTGAACCAAGCCTCCCCTCAAGTTCGTTCCCGCCTGGGGTCCATTTGCCAGTCTAATCCACGAAATCGAAAGCTTTCCGATTTTTTTGATCGTTTTTTTCAAATACTTTTATATTTCCCCAAAGGCCCGCAATTCTCGACTAACCGTCACCTGATTTGTAAAAAGAGGTAACTGTCAATCGAGGGTCATTATGGCAAAATAAAAAGATTTGATAAAAATGATAGGATAAATTGGGATCCTTACGATTTCACGAACTAGACCGGCGAATCACATTGGCAAAAATATTTCAAAAAGTAAGTGAAAAAATGTTTTTTTCGCAAAAAGTGAATAAAACCATTTTATTCTAAAAAGCTGCACTAATATGTATATTAGGTGTGCAATAATACATATCTGTTGCATTATGCAACAGATCTCTCGGCTTCTATTCAGCTTCTCAGTTTTGGCCCATCCATCCTTTGCCACTAAATTAGTCAAAAGCACTCAAAAACTAGAGTGGATGGAATTCACCCGGCTGTTCATTTAATATGCAATAAGTTTTTGATTGATTCCTGGTGCTGCTCTTGGCTCCTGCAAAGTAGCAGCAGGCAAGAGTATCACATATCAAATTTCTTCGTCATTTTTCTCTCACCTTTTTTTTGTCCACTTTGGATATGGATATTTACAATTTTTGCTGCAGCTTAGTTGTGCAAAGACGTTGTCTAGACAACTTCTCAAGTCAAAAACGTCAAATGTCTTCATAACCCAGTAAATAGGACGATAAGTATTTGGTAAATCAGATCTGTGAAACAATACTTAAGGTAGGGCTTTTTGGAAAAAAAATTAACACAGAGTTGAATTTTTCCAAGCAAAAAATCGCAGGGGAGAAGCACTTTTTCAGAAAAAAAAATTAAATTCTGGTTTTTCTCATTTTCAATTTTTTAAAATTTTTAATTGTAACACTCAATACCAGTCACTTTAGTTTTTGTCTTCTTTTGACTAACTCACTTTTTAGATGGGCGGATCAAAACCGAGAAGCTAGATGGAAGCCAAGATATTTTATTGAAAGCTTGCAAGCACCACTTTTTCTATAAAAATTCTTTGAAAAAAATACGCACGCTCAGGTGTGGAAACGAACCTGACAGTTTTTTCGATTTTCAAAATTCTCGTTTTTTCAATGTTTTTTTCGCACCGGGTTAAATGCTAATTCTTCCCCCTCAGAATTTTTTTGCATTGGTCAGTCTCAAAACTTACAGCTTAAAATTTTTAAGCACATTTTGCTGAGTTTTCGAAATGGTTAGGGGCTAGAATTTGTGGCGACCACCATTCCTACATTTGTTCGTAATTTTCAGCTTCTTACCAAAAAATTTAGCACTTTACTAACAGCAAAATGCAACCCATATCACTTTTCTACGATCTCACCTCTACTTGGTCTGCCCAAACAATCCAACTTCAACCACCCCAAAACCGTCGAACCTCAAAAAAGCAAATTTGCCATGAATTTTAATGCCGCTGCTATCCAAGCCCCCTATTATTCCACCATTCCCTTCCACCCTTAGCCTAAATAAAAATGGCCAGCTAGCTCTTGGCCATACACACTCCATTTGGGTCTGGATAATTTAATGTGTTGCTCCAAGCATTTCAGCTATATATTATTTTGTGTTTGCAGCAGCCGCAGTAGCACCTCCTCATAAATTAAGCAAGTTTAGCCGGAAATTGCAATTTTGTGTCGTCCCCTTTAGTTTGAGGGACATGTTGAGTGTGGGTATACAGCTTAGTGTTTGAGTCCCTTCACCCTGCAATAACAGCTGTTACGCCTAGGGGTCCAGAAATCATTGCTGGATGAGCTATTGATTGCTATTGCCATTATTGCGGCATACTAGTAGTATTAATCAGCGCCTTTCAGCTGCTGGACATCATGAGTATGTGCTTGGGATAGGGGTGATCTCACAAGCAGTAGTCTTGGGAAATGAATAAATGGAGTCTTTGGATTTTCTAGTGTTATTTTATAGTGGACATTTTTTTCAAGTTGGCAAAAGTCGTTTGTGTGACCGAATGTGTGTGCGATTGGGTGCTCCATTTTACACTTTTGTAACAATTGGCGATGTCTATGGTTCAAATTCTATCCTTGTCTTCATTCTTGTCTTCATCTTTTTTTGAGTTTCTTTCTATTTGGTTGTATGACTTTTGACGAAATTTCACCAATTATGAACTATATTTAGAGCTGCGACCTCGAAGCTAAAAAAAACATTTTTTGACTATTTTTTTGACTATGTCGAAATTTTTTTTTGAGTGTTATATGCTAAAAAAAATTCTCATCACGAGCTGAGTCGATTGAAGTTTACAGAATTTCGAAATCGTGTCAGGACAAAAAGTTATGGCCATTTCAAATCGGTGGAATTTCTTGGGACACCCTGTATTGAGGTTTGCCTGCATTACAATTTACCGATATCCATGAAATGTTGAGATTGACATATTTTGAGCGAAATTAACTACTTTTGTCACGTCACACAAGTGCGACTCGCAACTGCGTCTGACCAATTTTGCCTCAATTTTCTTTGTCAGTTCAGATTTTCATCATTCCATATTTCGAATAATTCAAACTGGATTTTTAGTTGTATTCAGCATAATTGTAAGGCTCACCCTAGATTAAGCACTAAATATTTCACGCCAACTGTGATCCTATTTCCGAATGCAAAATAGCTTTATGATCCAATTGTTTGGAGCTGGCCAGGCTTTATTGCTGGACATAAACTTTTTTGTGGTTGAATAATGAATGAATGCATCTGGGTCTTTGTGTGTCCCCCTGCTAAATCCCATAAATCGGATGCTGGCAGCAGTTTTTTTTGCCCCAATGCTTATGCTTTGCTCTGTCCCATCAGTTGAGACAGGGGAATTGTGACTGGTGTCAGTGTATTCATCTTCTTCTTATTCTTCAAAAGTTGACTAATTTTTCGCAATGATCTCTAATCTTATTCTTCATAATTTTTAAAATACTTAGCAGAAAATTTTAAAAATTATTGACTTCTTCGTGTACACCCCACCACCTGCCCGACTGGATCTGTTCCTGTGATCTTAGAGATCTACCGAATAATTTGATAAATTTTTAAAGGATGCGAAAAAAGCTACTGAAACTAAAAATTGGTAGACCATCCACTTTTAGTCAAATGGTCCGAAAAAGCGGTACCCCCTCAGATCGGACTGTTTTCATCCGTGCAGGTGGTCAATCTGGTGGCAAACCACTATTGAGAAAAATTAACTTAAGACACAGCAAGCATGGCTGCCGTCTGGAACAAACTGACCTCTCATATCAGTAAGACTTTTTACGTTTTTGACACTTTTTGCAAACTAAATACATTACTTGCAGGCAATTGGTTTGGAGATGAAAAAAGGAACTCAGTTGGTGGTGGTCAAATCCTCCGGCCAAGTTGCTCCCTCTCAATGCTCAACCAAAAGAATATTCGAGTGGTTCGCTCTTCCAAAAGCAGCGAAAATTTGCACAAAATACAGGTGCATAATGTCAAGTAGGTTACGTTTGTGATTAAAATTTTTGAAAAATTCAAGGACAGGATAATTTCTTCAAAATTCAAAATTCTGATTCCGACTTTGGCATACAGACTTACTGAGAAACACCATGTGAGCCAGATAAAGGAAATTTTGTACTTCTGACTTGTTGCTGTAAATAATGGCTGCTTTTAATTTATGGCTATACTGGACTGAACGTAACAAATTATGAGGAGTGAGGAATTGTAGTTACACATTGGCATCTTTAAGGTGGCAAACCGCTACTGAGATCACACTGAATTGCTTGCCCCCTTTAAAGCTCCATTTTAAGCTCCCTTTTAAATATAAAATGTGCGAAGAAAAGTAGATTTAAGCAACTAATAGAGTAAGCGTACCTGGATACACATGAAAAAAGAAGACGTAACCAGATGGAAGCATGGTGAACCGCTGCCTAGTATGTTTTTATGACCGCCTTCAGCGAGTAATTTGAAGTTGATCACTATCAATTGTCGATTAGGCAGGCTAATTTCAGAACTATAGACTAGCGCGGCTGGTTAGCTTGTTGACACTGTGATTGACATGGATCAGAGAAAAACACACAACGATAAATAAAAATTTCTATAAGCACTTTATCGGTCGGACGGGCCTACAGTCATATGTCCGCGTTACAGAAAACATTCATTGATAATTAAGGAGAATATTCAACACTACTTGCGTCTTAGATCCCAGTGCAGAAGTCTTATTCATTGAAGAAAGAGTCGTCCCAATTCTGAGAATCCACTGTATTGTCCCAGGCCTCGTATTGCTGCCGGATCGCAGGCGCCGTTTCTCGCTGCTCCTGCTTGATCGGCTCCGAAACCTCTGTTCGGATACATTTGGCTGGAGGAGGCGGCGGTTGGCTGACATGACTAGTGAGATCTGAAGCAACACCCTCGGCAGACGATTCGCACAGATGAACGGCGAGACGTTTGACTGATCGCTCCCCGAATAGATTCTTGGAGGCAGAACTCTAAATAGTGTTTGAAAATACCATTCCAATTCACCCCTAATGCACATCTACTCACCTTTCTGCTTGAGTTCAAAGTTTTGTCGGCTGACCTGAAGACACGATCCAATCTGAGCTGGTCGGCCCTCTTCTTGTGCTGCTTCAAAAATCTTTCATGATGTTCAGGCTCTCTACGCTTTTTTCGGAGGCTCTCATCTAGCTTTCTTTGCTCTATTTCGGTAATTTCTGCAAGAATCCTCTGTGCTTCCAGCTCATCCTGCTTCTTCTGCTGTTTTTCTTTTTGTTCCAGGATTCGGGCCTCATAGATACCTGGAATTTGAAAGTTATAAGATCGACGCAGGATCGGTCGAGGCCGAAATCACATTCCGAGTCAAGGTTTTCCATGGCCACATACAAAAAGTCGTTTTGCAAGCTTTGACTGGACATGAGAAACCAGCGTGAATTGAAACCAACCTATCTGTTGTCCCGCCTTCTGAACAGCTATGTTGAGGAGATCAATTGAGTTGGATAGCGTAAGGACGGCTGTCTGTTCATCCGAAATTTTCCGCTTCATCTCAACGGCTTCAGACTCAGCTCGATGGATGCGTTCATTCGTGGATTGTACGAATTTGGCGTGAATATCGAGATTGAACCTTATCCTGGATGCTGAAAAACAAGTCATAGTCACAGTAAATCAAAAAAGCAAAGAAATACCTCGCTCAGTCATCTGCTGCTGTGCCACTGTCACTTGATTAATCGATTCGACCATGGCTTCCACGCATGTCTCGTTGGAATCTTGATATGTTTGTAGGGCATCCAAGTCGCTGTTGACTATAAATAGGCAAAATTACCAAAGAATCTGGAAAAAATGATTTGACTCACTCAAGTCCAAGATATCATCAATGCTTTCGAAGACCGCGGAGATGGATGAGGCGATCGGCAGAGAACATTGATGGCTGAAATAGCAACTGGTGAGAATAAGTTAGATACGAAATAAAGGAAGTTACTCACATAGACTCGACGGAATCAGTACTCACTTGGGCTTGGATGCTTTCGATTCGCGGTTTGATTGTTTCCTTGATGATTTCCAGGACTCGCTGTTCATCGCACAGCTTCTCGATCTGCATATGAATTAGCTCTGATATTTCTTCATCGTCGAAGGGATTGTCAAGATCACATGCGTGTCTCATTTGTCTGCTGGAAATGAAAGATAGATGAATTGGAGCACAAAGGCTGCATAACAGCTGCATCGACAGTGATATTAAGCAACGAGCCTGCATGCGAGATTCGACTTATGAACAGATCAAATCGCATGAAATTTTGAAATATTAATAAGGTGCCCACAGTCTCGGTCGGAAATCGAATTTCGAAGCCCTTATGGCGCCGCTGCTCTGTGATTTATCAAAATTTTTTGTTTTATAACGTGATTTCGTCTTATTCTTAAAGTTAACCACGAAAAAAATAATTTTCCAATAGTTGGACAAGAGAAATAAAAAATTAGAAAGAGACTACCAATATCCGGCGGATGTAACTGAATTGTTGCCGCTAACGTCTGAGTTGCTGCTCTTTTTGAAATTTTGCCCGATTTTAATCAAATTCGGATGAATTGCTCCGATTTTTTGTCAAAAAAACATTTCATTAAACATTGTCTGGTAGCACAATATTCAACTTGCTACCTCCACTATCGGTGAGCCTGTGCTATTTTGATAGCACGAAAGGTATCAACCGAGTTCGATTCCTTTGGCGGTCATCAGTGCTTCCAAAAATGAGAGTGAGAATGCCAGAATGAAAATTCTGTGAAATTATCACTCTCATTCTCATTTTAAAACTATTCTCATTTCCGAAAACACTGCTTCCGACTTACAGTAGCGAGCAAAAAAAAATACCCAAGACAAATTGACTCAGAATTTTTTTTAAATGCGGTTCAACCATTTTATTTTTGGCACGGAATCAATTATGTGAAAAGCAAAGTTGTAGCATTTTTATCGCTCTTTCAAATGGTATATAACATTCTACGACGTGTGTTTAATTTTATGAAAAATTTTTCCTTTTATTACGTCCACCCCAATTCATGGACGAGCAAAAAAAATTACCCAAATAGATTTATTCCTAAATGAACCATGTTTTCTAGGGAAGGAGTAGATTGTGCCCATTCAATTTGCGCCCCTTCAAATTGCGCCACTTTAATTTGCGCCCTTTTTGATTTGCGCCCCTTCAATTCGCGCCCATTTCAAATTGCGCCCATATAGATTGCGCCCGTTATTGATTCTTTCAACGGCAAAACAAAAATACATGTTGGATGTATCAGTTGACATGAGAATCTATTGGAGTAACGGAGTAATCTATATGGGCGCAATTTGAAATGGGCGCAATTTGAAATGGGCGCAAATTGAAGGAGCGCAAATTGAATTGGCGCAAATTGAATGCGCGCAAAATGAAAGGGCGCAATCTACTCCTTCCCGTTTTCTATCTTTTTCTCAAAACGTGAAATTTTGAGGTGAATGCTACTTTGACCTCCTGTTTCTTAGCTACAACTTGGTAGGTCAAAATTTTATTTTTGATTATTTTGGAAAAAGTTACGATCATCAACGTAAAAGTTCGATTTCTAGTCAAAATAAAGGGAAATCAAAGGAAAATCAATGTTTGAGCGCATAAATAAGAGTTTTTCTCAAAATTTTTTTGATAATAAGTCATAGACTAAAGCATCATTCGAAAGCTCTTGAATTTTCCTACAAAATGGCATGCTAACCATTTTTTTCAGAATAATATACTTTCTTTTTTACCTTATTTTGATGCCCTTTTGCTTCTTCTGTTTTAACCATCCTTTTTTCAGCTCTATATTATTCTGAAAAAATGGTCAGCATGCCATTTTGTAGGAAAATTCAAGAGCTTTCGAATGATGCTTTAGTCTATGACTTATTATCAAAAATTTTTTGAGAAAAACTCTTATTTATGCGCTCAAACATTGATTTTCCTTTTGATTTCCCTTTATTTTGACTAGAAATCGAACTTTTACGTTGATGATCGTAACTTTTTCCAAAATAATCAAAAATAAAATTTTGACCTACCAAGTTGTAGCTAAGAAACAGGAGGTCAAAGTAGCTTTCACTTCAAAATTTTACGTTTTGAGAAAAAGATAGAAAACATGGTTCATTTAGGAATAAATCTATTTGGGTAATTTTTTTTGCTCGTCCATGAATTGGGGTGGACGTAATAAAAGGAAAAATTTTTCATAAAATTAAATACTCGTCGTAGAATGTTATATACCATTTGAAAGAGCGATAAAAATGCTACAACTTTGCTTTTCACATAATTAATTCCATGCCAAAAATAAAATGTTTGAACCGCATTAAAAAAAAAATTCTGAGTCAATTTGTCTTGGGTAGTTTTTTTTGCTTGCTACTGTACATAAAGTAAACCATTGGCTTAAAAACCCAAGCCATAACTTGTTGTATCTGGTCACAATTTATGTCCAATTGCTTTTGTACCAATTTAGAGACGTTTAAATTAATACATTAAATAATTCCATTGATTAATTTTAGTCTTTTCTCTTTATTCTAAAAATTTCAGATCTGATTTTTTCACCAGCCATCCATGCAACGATTCAAACCAGCACACCCCGGAACATCATGCAGCCACCAAATCGGGTCGAAAAAAGTCTTTGGGAAGCAGCATTTCTGGCAATTTCCTGCACAATTTCCGGCTGAAAAAGCAGCAGAAGAGTGTCTTTAAGCCTGAGTCCACGTCCCCCTCTTCTTCGGCAACAACTGTACAATTGACTGCAAGTGGGAAAGGGTCATCGGAGGGAGGCAATTCCTCATCGTCCACTACCAGGAGCCAGTTCTCAATGGGTAAAAGCAGCAAAGGGCATCCTCCAGATCCTACTCCCAGTGCCAGTAAAAACCAAGGTTTTGCATTTTTTGGTTTAAATGGTTTGTGAGGCCAGCTGTAAGAACTGTGAGCTGTAGGCAATGATTGACCGTGGGTAATAGTCGACTATGAAGTAACTGTAATATGGATCATTTTAAGGCTTTTTTTAAATCTGACCGTTTTCACAGTTAATTGTTTTGTTTGATCACAGTTCACCATAATTACAGTTGACTGTGGAAATTTTAAACTGTAATAAATTGACAAAAAATCTTTCCCCCGAATCCCCCAACTATATTTCAGTGCCTGCTCAACCACCCTCTTCGTGCCTGTATCATACCCTGCCAATGTCCATGTCCTGGCACAATAACCTGAACTCCCACAACATCCAAGCCACCGCCCTGTTAATGAACAATCTAAATGGACACCACTACCCTTCCTCACAGCCTCCCACCACCATACTCTCCTTCAACAACTACGGTCATGAAGCAGTACTCAATGGCTCTCCGGGCATTTATGGCAGGTCCAAACCCAAAAGGTCGAGATCAGTAGGGGCTGTTCACCACCATGAACTAAATCTAAAGACAGTTGCAAATGGGTATTGGCCGGTCAATGGACACATGGTGAGCAGCAGACCAGCACCCCCTCCTTCCAATGGCATCACCACAAATGGTGGCTTTCGGACCCCTCAGAGTGCCTACCAGTGCAACCAGCAGTTCATTGACGCAAACTTTTTGGCTTTAGGACAAAAAGTAGGCACTAAAACAATTAAAAATTGAAGTGATAAAACTACAGTTCGTTGTGGTTCAGGACCAGCCAGTGATGAGTAGCGATTTGATGTTCCGCAGACTGGAGAAGTTGGGTGAGGGCAGTTATGCTACTGTGTTCAAAAGCGAGAATAGGTAGGTGGTCAGAGTTCGAGTATCAAGATGAATAAAGCAATCTCCAAACCTAGTGTTTTGCAGAATAGATGGCTCAATAGTCGCGTTAAAAGAGATCAAACTGCAACCTCAAGAAGGACTTCCCTTCACTGCCATCAGGGAAGGTAGATATTTGGGTAAAGGAACGTGTGGATTACCTACCAATTTAGTGAGTTTACTGCGGGGTCTGAAACATGCCAACATTGTGCGACTACATCAAATTGTTCATCAACCACACTCCCTTATACTGGTCTTCGAGTACATGGTGAATTTTGTATAAAATATAGGCTAAAAGTGATCTCTACCGTCAAAAGGTTAAAAAATCCCGTCAAATTAGTAATTTATCCCGTCAAATTTGGAAATTTGGTTTTTTTCTCATAAAAGTTTTAATGTTTTTTTAAATTTTTATAGTAACATGTAGCCCTGAATCTCCGCTTTTTAACGAGTTATAAACTAGCCTGATAAGATTTTTAAAAGTTGTAGAAAAAAGTCTTTGAGTGGAGCAACTTTTTCTGAAAATTTAATCCATTCAAAGATCCTATTCAGCAAAATATTCAACATTTATTAGGTCAGTTCATATCATATTGTTAGAAAGCTGAGATCCAGGGCTACACACTGGTGAAAAAAATTACAAAAAATTAAAGCAAAAAATTCAAGAATTTTTTAAGACAAATTTTTTTTTGCGATTTGACGGGATAAATTACTAATTTGACGGGATTTTTAAACTTTTTTTTATAGTAACATGTAGGGGGTGCCGGGTTTTCGAGACTCGACTGTAATATGTAAACTGTAGGGACAGATAACCGTAAGGGTAGTTGACTGCAAGGGGAATGCAGCTATGGACCAGAGAAAACCAAATATCGAATCACGCATGTATAAAAACCTAAAACCAATGCCTTATGAATTTTCAGAAAACGGATCTCAGCAAATTCATGGAGAGTTACCAACATGGTTTGGATCCTTTCCGCGTCAAAATCTTCTTGTTTCAATTGCTAAGAGGACTTGTATTTTGCCATGACAAGAAGATTTTGCACAGGTATTACCGAAAGCTGTACGAATCTTTATTCTAAATTTGCGTTTTTTCCAGAGATCTCAAGCCACAAAACCTACTGGTATCTGAAGAAGGGGAATTGAAATTAGCTGATTTCGGATTGGCTAGAGCCAAGTCTGTGCCTTGCAGGACTTTTTCCCATGATGTTGTCACCCTGTGGTTGGTTTCACTCGAAATACATTTTCTTGCATCTGGTTAAACAAGTGCTTCAGGTATCGCCCTCCAGACGTGCTCCTCGGATCAACCCACTATTCCACCTCTTTGGACATGTGGTAGGTAAATTTTATGACCACTAAAATTAATTATATAGAATTATGGAGCTAGTCGACTGCAGGAATATAAAAAGAAAAACAGTTAGCTCTAAAAAGTCACTTGTAGGGAGTACAGTCGACTCTCGATAAAGTGCCACCTCGATAAAGTGCCACCCTTGGGCTGGTCCCCAGTGGTGGATCTCGATAAAGTGCCACCTCGATAAAGTGCCACTCTCGATAAAGTGCCACCCTTGGCCTGGTCCCCAGGGGTGGATCTCGATAAAGTGCCACCTCGATAAAGTGCCACTCTCGATAAAGTGCCACCCTTGGCCTGGTCCCCAGGGGTGGATCTCGATAAAGTGCCACCTCGATAAAGTGCCACCCTTGGGCTGGTCCCCAGGGGTGGATCTCGATAAAGTGCCACCTCGATAAAGTGCCACTCTCGATAAAGTGCCACCCTTGGCCTGGTCCCCAGGGTGGATCTCGATAAAGTGCCACCTCGATAAAGTGCCACTCTCGATAAAGTGCCACCCTTGGCCTGGTCCCCAGGGGTGGATCTCGATAAAGTGCCACCTCGATAAAGTGCCACTCTCGATAAAGTGCCACCCTTGGGCTGGTCCCCAGGGGTGGCACTTTATCAAGAGTCGACTGTACTGAACTTTTTTTTAAAGAACTTTTTCTTTTCTTTTTTTGAAATCACAAAAGGAAAATTTACTTTTCACAGTTGTTAATAGCTCTTTCACAAACGTTAGAGTTGGCGTTGGAGTAATTTTTTTTATGAACGCCTTTTTACTCCAACTCCAACGCCAACTCCGACCCTTTTACAAAAAACTCCAACGCCGACTCCAACTCCGACTCCAACTAATTACTAATTTTTTTTGAATTAGTTTGAAAAATTTATTGAATAAAAACAGTATTTTAAAAGCATGTTAACACAAATATTGTTCACTCGTTATCCACCAACCACTCCTCATATTCCTCCAAGAGCTTTTGGATATCCTTCTTGAAGGCCAGCAGATTTTTTTCATCACCTGTTGCGGAGATTCTTTTAAAGATATCCTCCACAGACTGAGCCAAAGGAGACAGATCAGAAGCCGAAGTGTTAATCGTTCGGAGCGCTTGGAGAATTGCTTCATCAACATCACCGGATCTATGTTTTCTCTTTCGAGACAAGGCTGGTGAAGCACGATCGCTGTGAATGGCAGGTGAAGCTCTTGAGCTATTAAATGCAGGAGAATCTCTAGGGCTATCGAACAAAGGGCTCTCAACATCTCTCTCATGGTCGTACTCACAGACTCCATTCTTTTTTCTAGGCGATGGTGCTTTTCCTCTTTCTACTTATTTGACGAAGCCATTTGGTGCTACCCATGTGGAACATGATAAGAGAATCTACAACTATCGAATAAGCATTTCGTCAGAAAGCTAGAATGCACACATTTCATTTGTATGAAGTGAGAATGATCTTCAGCTGAATAGGCTCCAGGATAGAGTGTTCTTCCAAAGAAGGCATGACTCAGAAAGGAATAGAATTTTCTTCCCTCAGAAGGAATGAGATGACATTATTTGGGCAACATGTATTCTTCACAATTTCCTCAAAGAAGAAATGAGAGAGGAAATAGAGCAAGATCGAGCTCTTGCTGCTTATAGAGGATGGAGAGGTTTAGCTGATGAAGAACCTGAGGTGGAAAACAATAATGCTAAAAAAATTCGTGATAAACTTGTCTTTTTTTAACTCTGAAGGAAGGGTTGACTTCCAGGAAAACATGATTTAATGTTGTGAATTTATAAATCAAAATGAATGAATAATAAAAATATGAATAATAATAATTAAAGTCAGAGTTGGCGTTGGAGTTGGCGTTGAAGTTGGAGTTTTTTTATGAAAGGGTTGGAGTTGGAGTTGGAGTCGGAGTTGGAGTTAAAAAGCATTCATAAAAAAAATACTCCAACTCCAACGCCAACTCCAACGTTTGTGAAAGAGCTATAAAGATTGCAAATTTAATCAATTGAAGCAAGATTTTAGGGGTGTGGGATGCATTTTCGCAGAAATGTGCTCAGGAATCCCGTTGTTTCCTGGGGTCAATGATGTGCTCGATCAGCTGGACAAAATATTTAGAATCCGAGGTTTGTTGTTGTAGTCAACATCTGACATACAATTTACATATTAACATCTTTAGGTTTGCCAGATCCAGAGAAGTGGCCAGAAGTGACGGACCTTCCTAATTATGCGAACTTCCACTTTTCGCCTTATGTGGAACTACGATGGGATCAGGTGGACCCCCAACTGGCCAGAATACCTGATAAAGGAGACTGTTTATTGACCACACTGCTGCAGGTATACCTAGTTGGGATAAGTGGCAAATTTAAGGTATCGTATAACTGTAGAAGTAATATCTTATATAGTATTTGGCATGTGGGTGGGTGGGTGAGTGGGTAACGCTTTTTTACTTCGAAGGCCAGAACGGATCGTAGATAGCGAAATCACTTTTGTCGATAATACCATCGTGTTCCCCAGAATTTCAGCTTTCGTTTTAAAAAAAGAACAGGTGAAAAAAATGAGTTCTAATAGGGGATATACCTATTTTTATGAATGAAGTCATAGCCCCTCATTGAAATTTCGAAATACTATAGAGGCGCCGATAGGCGTCTGTGGTCCCTTGTAGCATATATTTAACATGCTCACCTCTGTAAAAATTAAAAGTTTTAGGTAAAATCTATGAAATCGATTGTATCCACAAGAAATATTTTCAGTTGAAACCGATGGACAGGATATCCGCCAGACAGGCCATGCAACACGACTTCTTTTGCTCATTGCCAGCTGTGGTGCATACTCTGCAACCTACACAATCAGTGGTGGAAGCCCTACACACCAGGATATAAATTCTAATTCTAAAAATTCTAAGATGTGTCTGCATGTAAATAATAGATCGGGAAGGTTTGAAGAAGACCGGACCAAAGTGTCCATAAGAAGAGACCACGGTGACTATGTTATTGCTCATACCAATTGATTCTATATGTTTGTTGGGTGTCTTTCAGACTACTAGTACTTTTTTTGTTAAAAGATAATGGTAATAAATGACAAGAGATGTACACAGCAAAATCCTCGCTGTACCCAGCCAATCCAACTTTTTTAGGCCCCTTTAGTGTCCTCAATTCAATTGAGCTCAAATTCCTAATACAGTGTGATACCATTTGAATTAACAGAAAATATAGAAAAAAGTTGTGCGTAGACCATTACGACGAGAAAAAAATGTCCATGCGACAAGCAAGAAGATAATGAAAGAATAGGAAATCCAATGATTCAAGGTTTACTTGCGAAAACACATTCAACAAAAACAACCATCAATGAGAGAATATATATATTTCTAGGTTTCAGCAACACTATCAGCAATCGGATTGGCATGGATGGTAACACTTCTGATTTTCTGCTCTACTACTGGTCTGTACTTGGCGTCCACTTTGATGTTTTCCAGCTCTTCTAATGCGTCGAAGCCGTCAATCACCCTGAAATAGAAAGATTTAATTACAAAAAGCGGCTAAGAATAAGAAAAAAGCTACCTTCCAAAAATGGTATGTTGTAAGTCCAGATGAGGATGCTTGTCGTACGTGATAAAAAACTGAGACCGATTGGTGTTTGGACCATTGCTTGCCATCGATACTATTCCGCGAGTATCGTGCTAAAACAACGAAGATTAGAATCGAACGGCCATTTCCACAGATAAGGCATTTTTCTGAGTAGCAGTCAACCATCCCCAAAGCTGTTATCCCAACAGTTAAGAAAAGTTCTTATTGTATTTCATATTGAGACTATTGAGAATTAATAGCTTCCCCGGGGGAGTTATTTTTTGGATGCCCGAAAATCGGAAAAATTTGAGGTCGATCTCGAGATTTTTAGGTAAAAATTTAAAAAATCGGAATCGGTAGAGCTCGTGGGAGTTTAGAAAATGCAATAAACAGCTTTGCAAAATATTAACTCTGGGCTGAGATTTAGGTCCTCAAAGTTGACGGGGGGAGTTATTAGAGCAGGGAGAGCTATTAGAGGAAATACGGTACTTAATTACATTGGATGACTCTGGGTATACAGTCGAATCTGGATGAGCCGACAACCTGAGTCCGGACATGTCCAATAAAATCACCCTCGATAAGCCGACACCTTCCATTTTTTACAATATTTTTAGCTATTTTTTGAATTTTTGCCAAAATTTATTGCTTGGAGTTTTATTTAGTAATTATTTTTTGTTTTTGTCGTTACCATTTTTTTTTATTTATATTGATGCATCAATTTTTTTATCTCTCTCTGTCTGTGTATTCAGATTTTTTTCCGTAAAAAAATAAATTTTAAAGGCATTTAAAAAATAGGTGCAAATTGGCGACTTCTGTGCAGAGCCGGTTTTGTCTGTTTTCGAGGGCAAACCTTGACATTTTTAAGGCAGGGAAGTAGCACAAAAAGGCTGAAATGATGCACAAAACGGTTTTGACTTATACTTTGTCATTAATGAAAACAACACACTTTCAGAAAAAATGAGTAAGTCCCTAACTTTAGCTGTGAAGCAAAGCTGATAAGGTTTTTTAAGTAAATATACTGCTAAATAAAGCAACGAATAAGCTTTCCACAAATAAGCTTTACTTGCCTTACAGCAAAAAATAAAATGTGTAAAACTTGCGTTATTAAAAATAAAAAAAAATTAGATGGGTCGAAAAGACCCACTTAGTAGATTGAGGGTTGAGAAACTGGAGATTGATATGAATATTTCCTCTCGATAAGTAGACACCTCCAATAAACCAACACCCCCAATAAGCCGACACCTTAAGCCGGCCCAAGAGGGTGTCGGCTTGTCCAGATTCGACTGTAGTTGATTGTTAAAATAGCTAACTGTGGAAATGTCATTCTATTAAAACTGTAGAAAAATGAAAAACGTGTCACATAGCAAACTATTTTCCGAGTCAAATATTATGCTGAAATATGGTTGTCGCAACCTTCAACACTGTCACTTCGACAAAAAAATTATTTTCCACAGATCACAGTTTGTACTCCGTGTACTTATCCACCAATTAAGGTAGGACATACAAAAAGCAGAATCGAAAAAAATAGTACCTTTATATCCGCATGCAGTTCATCTTCGAAAGGTTCACCCCAAATGCTTTGGCCAGCCTTGCCCGAGGAAGTGGGATCACCGGTTTGCACCATGAATGACTTTATGTTTCGATGGAAAATGCAGTTGTCATAGTATCCACTAGCGCAGAGAGCAAGGAAGTTCTGAAAGTAAATGTTTACCGAAAGTGGAAGGAAAGAAAAGGCGTTGTGAGCTTACCTCACAGGTCTTTGGGCACTGTTGGCACATAAGCTCGAGCTTGATATCCCCTAACAATACAACATTGATGTTTTGTAACACAATTAAAACAAAATTTACCTGCTGTAGTATGTAGAGTCACTGCCATTTAACTAAAGAATTACGAGACTGATGAAGATGCAAGAATAAGCTGAATTTAAGGGTTAGTCAAAAAAGCCCCATCGATGAAAAAATAGCACAGGTAAGCTCTAGCCCGAAGATTTCCGAATTTTACGGAAATCTTCACGGTGTACGATATATTGTTCCTAACCATAAATTGTCCGACTCATATAATATAATTATTCCTGTTCTGTACGTTGCTGGATTTAGGAAGAGGTCCTATGCTTAGAGAGATTACACTCTTTACTATACCAGTATTCATATTGAGTTTCAAATACACTATAAATGTTATTTTCTATGAAAAACATTATAGTGGAGTGGATAAAATATGACTTACGTCCAAAAATTGCGTCTAAAAATTAATTTAAATGGTTGTTCGAAAACGGGACGGTTTTTTTGACTAACCCTGTATACCGTATATTCTTTATTAAGCGCCCATGGGCGTTTATTTTTCAAACCCCCAAAAATCTGAAAATTTTGGGGTCAATCTCGAAATTTTTGGGTGAAAATCCAAAATCGAAAAAGCGGAATAAGTAGAGTTCGTGGAAGTTAAGATCAGTGCTCGGAAGTCGTACTCGTACTTCATACTCGTATCGTACTCGTACTACGAGTACGAAGTACGAGAGAAAAAAAAGTTCAGTACGAGTACGAAATACGAGACCAAATAATAAGAGGTACGACTACGAGTACGAGAGCAAAAAAAATTAAGGTACGAAGTACGAGTACGACCAAATTCAAAAATTCCTAGCACTGGTTAAGATAACACGAAAAAAACAGCTTTGAAACATATTTACTCTAGGTTGAGATATAGGTCTTCAAAGTCGGATGTTGGCGCTTATGAGAGAGTGGGCGCTTAATACAGAATTTACGGTAATTAGTCTATGGCAATCTAATCAACAAAATCAAAAAGTACAACAGATACAATAAAATTTTCCGTATCTATGTACTTTTGATTATTAATAAATTTTAAAAGTAGCGAATAATGCCAAGGCGGCAAAGATCTCTTCAAAACAGAAAGTGCCAAGTAGGAAGAAGTAACCCCCTAGGAAGAAACAACCACTTATCCAAACCTCTTTATCGACAAACGTTTTTAACAACAACATACATGGTGAGATATTCGACGAATCAGAGAAACTGACAATATTTTTTCACTCTCGACTTCAACTGTTTCTGGACTTGCTGAGCTGGAGAGGCAGGCGGGCAGACCACACAATGAATAGCTTCGTCAAACACATCCGTCATTCCCTCCTGAACAACTAGGTAAATGCCAAACCAAAAGAGAATAAATGATTGACCTGTGTCTTGGCGGAACACTCGATATAGTTAACATACTTCAATTGGGCTGCTAGTAGCATCCCCTCTTCCTGACTGATCGGCTTCTTTCCATTCTTGGCTAGTTTCTGAAGTGTTTCTTCATCATTGAGCAAATACACTGAAATGGATAGGGCGATTAATCAAGCAACGCGTGAGACAAAATCTTGCCTTGGGTACCGACCAAAAGAAAAGGCACGGTGTTTCCACAAAAGTGGGTTATTTCGGGGATCCACTTAACAGATGAAATAAGGCTAGAATTAATAATTGTCGAAAATAGAAAACAAGTACAAAGGTGCTTTTCCTTGACGTTGGTTAGTGACGAAGGCGAAACAACGGAGAAACACACCAAAAATACATCTGTTTGAGGATAGGAAAGCGGTCGCACTCGGTCGTAGTCGCCTTGCCCAGCTGTATCAAAAAGCCCCAGGGTGTATTTTTGCTCGCCATCCATCACAGGCACCCAAAAATTTGGATGATATACAGAAAATAAAACCATATAAAAATTCTTACGGTATAGTTGTCGAAAACAGTTGGCACGTATTCTGACGGGAAATTGTTCATAGCATAGGACATCAGCAAACAAGTTTTTCCAACAGATCCATCTCCCACGACCACGCACTACATTGTCTGTTTTTTGCAACTTAATAAACTATTCTCATTAGCGCTAACACATTCAATCGAAGATCATATCGTATTCCCTGTAATACGTCGGCCCCATGTAATGTATATCATTTACAAGGCACTTACAAGAACAACATAGCCGCAAGTAAAAAAATGCAATCGTCAATATTTATTTTGCTGTCGACAGTCAAGAAGCGACATGTGGACACGGCCATAGCCCCTCCCCCTTGACTGATAAAATTAGGCAAATTATCCCTCTCCGCACCACAACCCATTTTTGTGCGTCACAAACAGTGTTTCCGAAAATAACACTTAACACTTTGCATTTAGCACTTAACACGGACCTTTTTTTCATATATATTTTTTGGTATAGGGGCTTTTGAGTTATGGCGTGCAAAAGGGCACAGAATAACTCAAACGACTTATTATGGACGTTTGAGTTACTTTGTACCCTTTTGCACAAAGTAACGGAAACGTCTTAAAATAAATTTCAATATTTTTTCTCTTTTTCGGATTCCCTGGTTTATAGACATGAACTTTGTTCTATTAGGTATTGTTATGCCTGATGCTGTTGGTCCCTTGTTGTTGGTTCGTCACGGATCGACCCAAAGTACATAGAATTGCAGCTTTGTCGATATCTCTCTTTCTCCAAGTTAGGCGAGCATGAAATTTGCTCGAGTGACTTCAAGCTACTTCCGGTGACTGGTGCCTCAAGTTAGAAAGCAAATTAGTGAATTTTTTCTGACGATTTTTTTCTGTTAAATAGTGCTCTTTAGAGTGCCGGTCTGTATAACGATGTCTATGGCTACCTGTATATGTTGCTTCGAGAGGGCTTTAGCAAAACTGCTGGTCGAGTAATTCCTACAGTCAGGTGTCAAAATAATTCAGTTCCCAGTGGTTGGAGGATCTATTTTGTTTTCAGTTTCACTACTATGCTGAAAAGAATGGGTAGGTGCCTATTGATTTGAGTGCTATTCCATATCCAGAAATAATTGAAGTTGGAGATGAGGTTAATCTTTTTTTCAATCTTAGTGGTTGTTGCATATTACTTTTATAGGTGGACAGGAAGTTTTCATTGGCAGCAGTCTGAAGGGTGAAACGCTCAATCTGAGGTAACCTCACTTACTTATCGATTAGCTAATAACCTGGTTTCGCGTAAGTCTTGCTGATTTGTGGCTAAAGCGAACTAATCGCACTATTGTAGAGATTGCAGATCGCCTGTGATTGTTTGAAAGCTCGTAATTGAACCGAAGCGAGCCCCTCGATGCGCTTGGTATTGTGTGCTCATGACGCTAATCCTAATTTTTGCTGTAATTACGGTATGTATTTTTGTGTATATTTAAAGGTTATAGGACCGAAATTTAATAATTCTATGCTTAATATTAACATGTTTCAGGCTACCTTTTGTTGCATTCGTTGTCGTATACTAAAAAAGAAGTCAAGAAAAATGAATTAATAGCAGCGTGGGACATCGGTGTGACGGAGTTCCGAGTTTTTTGATTGCACTCTGTAGAAGTCTCTTTAACCATGATTCTGATTTTTTCCTTATCATTGTCTACCATGCTTTGAAAAAAATAAAATTTGGAAATTCGGAGTGCTTATGGTGGTTTGGAATAGTTGGATGTCGTTTAGGAGTTGTTTGAGGTGTTTTGAAGTGTTCAGGAATGGTTCTAAGCGGTTTTCAATGGTTTGGCGTAGCCTATGATGGTTTCGGCTACACAGCTACCCACTCTCGAGTTCACGTACTCTCCAAGTAGACCGACACACTGTAGGGTTACTTACGCTTGCCGGGCATCACCGCTAGGGTACCGGAGGTGTTTGAAGTGTTTTCAAGCAACTTGAGGTATCCAGTGATTTGGAAAAGCCCGAGGTGGTTTTAAGTGGTTTGAAGTGTTTATCGTGACTCTAAGTAGTTGGGGCCATTTAGATTAGCGCACGTGCATCAGATAACTGAGGTCTGACCACCCCTTGCCCTAAGTGCGCTCATTTTCGATCTTAATCGATGTTTTTAACATATCCAGAATCCATTGAGTGGTCATATGAAGCCGTCACTTCAAAAATTAGCAATATCTTCATCAGCTGAAAGAGAATAGGTCTAGGAGAAGGCATAGACATTCGTAAAGAGCAACGAAAAAGATGGAAAATAAACCAATATTGCAGAAATAAAAGAACGAGATTAAGTTTTATTTTAAGACGTTTCCGTTACTTTGTGCGAAAAAGCACATAGTAACTCAAAAGTCCATAATAAGTCGTTTGAGTTATTTTGTGCCCTTTTGCACAAAGTAACTCAAACGACTACGCACCATTTTGATTTCTTATCTCAGATGTTTTTACACCGTTTTGTAGCTGAGATTTTTTCTATCGATTGAGTGGTCAAACTTAGTTAAAAAAATTTAGGTGTACACTGAACACTTGGGTTTTTTAAGTGATTTCCTTAAAAATTATTTTTAACTGGTGTGTTTGACCACTCAATCGATAAAGAAAAATCTCAGCTACAAAAAGATGTAAAAACATCTGAGATAAGAAAACAAAATATGTGAAAAAAATGTATGTGTTAAGGGGTAATATTTAAACGTGCCCGCTAATCTGTGAAAAATGCTCGCTAATTTCGTGAAAAATGCCCGCTAATCGGAAATGCCCGCTAATCTTTGAAAAATGCCCGCTAATTTGTTAAAAATGCCCGCTAATTTTTCGAAAATTGCCCGCTAATTTTTTTTGTAATTTCTGTAAGGATTGCCCAGCTTCCTTTCCCGCCTTCCAGCGATTTCCCTATAGGAAACTATAAGAAAATATTTCCAGTGAAATATCCCGAGAAATAATTCATTTGAATTTGAATTTGTCTTGTGAAGAAATATTGGGCCGAGGGCGTCGAAGCACAATAAAGAAGTCTTTGAGAATTTTTCTGAATTTAGCTCTTGTGCATCGATGTTGCCTCGCTCCGATGTTCCTTTTGCAAGCAAATATGCCAGTGATCCTTCTCTTGATAAGTCCGCTGGCCGAATTTCTCCAGGTAAAACCCGTGAGTCTTTTCATTCCAGTTATTTCTCCAGTGACTTTCCTTTTCATAAGTCTAAGCCTGACATAGGCTCACCCAGTGATATTTCCTCTAGTGTTGGCCATAGCCAGACCGTTCTTTCTGCTCTTTCAAAGACAGACTTGTCCAGTCTAATTTCCAGTGTAGTATCTAGCGTATTATCCAGTCTTGAGTCTCAGACTCTGTCCAGCCCATTCTCCAGACCTTCTCGCCAGTCTACTCCCGTTCGAGTCGATACTCCAGAGTCATGTCCTCAATTGCCAGTCCAATCCAGGAGTACTCCCCAGAGCCGCCTCATATCCAGAGTCCGGGCCGCAAGGAGACAAAAATTCAGGACCTCAATCAGTTTCGTCTCTGTAATCCTGGATGTATTGTCGTGATACGTCAATAACTAATTGTTTGCGCTATTATGGTTCACTTATGGTGTAGTTTTCCTTTCCCTTGTCAGGTTGTGTTCGGGGTGTCAGAAAAATGGTGCATCTTCGATTGTAAGTTCTGTCAAGAAATCCTAAACACCATGGCGCCAAGGATTGCAATCTTTATTTTTACTTTTTACTTACTTTTTACTCTTTACTTATTTTTACTTTCTTTACGTATTAAGCTCGAATTTTTTAAAGCTTTTTATGTGTTCTTTAAGTTGAGGTCTGATCCAGGCGGGTGGGTACCCTGATTGTGAGGTAAAAATTTTCTGTTTTATTTTTTTAATTTAGAAACTTGGGACCGAGAAAAACGTGATAACAATATTTGAGACGGGAATGAATAAGCCATTTTCAATTTTTGGTATTGCTATGTCCTAAATACTCTAAATTCAAAAGACTTAGTAAACACTGCGAACTTTATTCAGCTTCAACCCAATGACAACACGGAAAAGCAATTCGACAACAAACATTTCTTAATTTTTGGTTTTTAATTTTTTCTTTCTTTGGCGCACGACATCAAAGTGGCTGTTCTGGTACGTGATAATAGAAGTAGGCTCTGGCACCACAGGAGTCCTCAGGTGAAATAATAGAAATCATAATTATCAGTCATCTATTACAATAAAGGAAAGATTACATTCTCATAGACGGCGGAAAAATGTAAGAACTTCGTCCTTTCATCCGGTTGAAACACGATGAAGTTGCGATGGTAAAGACGGGCGGCAAGAATCAACTAGTGAGTGCTTCCCCGGTGCTTCCGCTCAGCAAAGTGTTCTTTGACTGCTCTCCTGAACTGAATTCTCCTCTGAACTGAAAACAGAAGGTTACACACGGAAATGAGAGCTAGGAATTGCAATATTACAAGTCCGTGTATCACGTATTACTGAGCGAAGCCTATTGGGCACAAATTGAAAGTACCATCTGCCATCAATAGACCACATTAAGCCGCAGCCTTGCAATCATGGTCCGAAGCGAATATAACCGGTCCATTTTCCTCATCAGCCAATGAAAACCACCTAGAAACACATAATGCTACCATTATTGACCAACCTCTCATTGCTCTCAGATACAAAAGACCAGTGTGTGTTTTCGTAAATTTGTTTGCCCTGCTTGAATAGCAATTATCAACGCATGCCGCTGTCCTTTTTCGTGTGCTTCTTGAAACTTTATTAATGGATTTCTATGACATCTTTTCTCATCACTCGGTCTATATCTCTGGCTATTAGCTCATGGATTGGACGAAGACAGCATTTTTTGGCATGTAAAACCCTGGTTATGTGAGAATTGACTGTCCTTGTCTCTTAACATAGGCACAGGAGCTGGTGGAACTTCACAACTAAAACTTTCAACCAAAAATTTACACATTATTCTAAAGCAGGGAAAAATTACTTTCTGTAGTTAATACATGCAAATAAACCCATCCGAAACTTCTTGTATAGCCGGCAGCCAGTGCTCTCCTTGATCGCAATCATTTCATTACCGAACTTAGTTTGCAGTGGCCTTCAAACAGCAACCATAAAAAAATTCAAAAAAAGGTATAACACCTTAGGCTTAGGTAAGTGAGTACTGTAGCTTCCTTGGGCAGATGTCTGAATATGGTCTTAGGAGCGCACTTTTTGTTATACTGCAGCTTAAAGTAGGCATCGATTTCTTCGACTTTCACTTCCTCGTTTTTCAGCTGCTGCAACTTCTCAACCACCTCAGCGTTACTTCAGGAAAAGTCTTTCATCTGAACAAAGCGAAAAATATTTAAAAAGATAATGAAAGATTTTTCTTTAGATAAAAAAACTCGAACAATAAATAGAAGAGTTTTAAAAATAACCCGACTATGTAAAAAGTAAAAATGAATTTAAAAATTTGAAATCCTTGGCGTTATGGTAAATCGTTAAGGCAATTTTTGCACAAATGTCGCCCCTATGCCGAAAAAATTAGTCCGCTTTTAAACTTTTCCATTTGTTTTTTATATTTTACTAAATTGGGTGACCCAAGAGTTCAGTGTGAAAAAAAGTTTCAATTTCTCGGTGTTATGGATATCTCAAAGCCATATACAGATCTCTGGTCAAGTTTCAGGTATATTTTTGCAAAAAAGTTTGTTCTCAAAATTCTACAAATGTTTAGAGCAATGGATCATCACCGGAAATGGCTCTACAGCTCAGAAATTTGCTAGACAGCCGCTTTAATTGGATGATGGATAGCAAGTCTACAAATTTTGATCCCATTTTTTTCGTCGCTACGGCACTTGATCCAAACACAGCAAACATCCTCAGTCCAAGTGATTACAAGGTTGCTGTAAATGAAATTCAAAATCTGGTAAATGAAAAGTCTATGGTTTTTTAATTTTCGGTCTATGTTAAGATAGGCTCTGATGTAAGCCCTCAACAGTTAGACAACTCTTTCCATCGCCAAATGAATTATACGCTTGATCAATTGTTGGGAGAGGTGATCACCGAAAACAAGTCTGCTCAACAAACTAGATTGGAAACGAATTCCGTACTAATGGAGATGATGAACGGAGTTCTCAGTGCAAATTCTTCTGCGGGCGATTCCATTGATTCTTTGAAATACTGGACCTCATTTCTGAATTCAGTAAGTAAGCTTTTAAAGAAATGTATTGTGGTTTAGTTTTATGGTTCAGGACTCAAAGCCGATTGCGATATTCGCGCTTGAAGTTCTCTCTATTCCAGCTACCAGTGCACCAATCGAGCGAATATTTTCTCAGGCTGGAATGGCTACAGCAACCCACAGAAACGGAGCATCCTTTGAATTATTGAATGCACAGTTAGTCATCTATTGTAATCGATTACGTGAAAACATGTAATGTGATTCAGAAAAGATAAATAAAAAAATTAAAAGATGGATAGTTATATTTTTCATAATTGAAGGGCTACAAAATATCTACAACTTGACAATATGTAGAGATAAATGGAGATAAAAAAGACAAAACAGAAAGTTACGGTATATTAGACTGAGGATTTAATTTATGAAAGTATCTGGAATCGGAATAACTAACTAGAGATAAAAATCCCACACTGAGATGAAAAATCACACTGTGATACAAAAATCACACTCACATTGTCTCACTGTGATAATCACACTCACAGTCACACTCACACTAAAATCACACTCACACTAAAAATCACAATCACACTAAAATCACACTCACATCAAGTGTGAGTGTGATTTTAGTGTGATTGTGAGTGTGAAGTGAGGTGTGACCCTCACTGTGGGGCGAGTGTGACTGTGATTTTTGAAAACACTGATTGGGTCATCTAGATCATTTTCGCTCATAATTGTGAGTAATTTTTTCGGACTGCTGAACTGAACCCAAGTTAAGCTGGAGATGTCTGAGGCATAGTGCCC
Organism: Ditylenchus weischeri; assembly: GCA_029231635.1. NCBI lineage: Eukaryota > Metazoa > Nematoda > Chromadorea > Rhabditida > Anguinidae > Ditylenchus > Ditylenchus weischeri. The sequence goes on along the minus strand of JAMRYI010000146.1, from coordinate 140,011 downwards.
GAAAGGTTCGGGTATCGACCGTGACAGTGGCTACCTACCCAAAATTTTTATGAGTGTTCAAGTTTTTTTGGCAGGGTTGTTAATGAAATTTTTTTTCTGAAGCCTTCACCTTCATTCCTTCACTCAATAATTTTAAGGGTGAAGCCTTCACCTTCATTCCTTCACTCAATAATTTTAGGGGTGAAGCCTTCACCTTCATTCCTTCACTCAATAATTTTAGGGGTGAAGCCTTCACCTTCATTCCTTCACTCAATAATTTTAGGGTGAAGCCTTCACCTTCATTCCTTCACTCAATAATTTTAGGGTGAAGCCTTCACCTTCATTCCTTCACTCAATAATTTTAGGGGTGAAGCCTTCACCTTCATTCAATAATTTTAGGGGTGAAGCCTTCACCTTCATTCAATAATTTTAGGGGTGAAGCCTTCACCTTCATTCAATAATTTTAGGGGTGAAGCCTTCACCTTCATTCAATAATTTTAGGGTGAAGCCTTCACCTTCATTCCTTCCTCTCAATAATTTTAGGGGTGAAGCCTTCACCTTCATTTCTTCACTCAATAATTTTAGGGGTGAAGCCTTCACCTTCATTTCTTCACTCAATAATTTTAGGGGTGAAGCCTTCACCTTCATTTCTTCACTCAATTTTAGGGTGAAGCCTTCACCTTCATTCCTTCACTCAATAATTTTAGGGGTGAAGCCTTCACCTTCATTTCTTCACTCAATAATTTTAGGGGTGAAGCCTTCACCTTCATTTCTTCACTCAATAATTTTAGGGTGAAGCCTTCACCTTCATTTCTTCACTCAATAATTTTAGGGGTGAAGCCTTCACCTTCATTTCTTCCTCAATAATTTTAGGGTGAAGCCTTCACCTTCATTTCTTCACTAATAATTTTAGGGGTGAAGCCTTCACCTTCATTTCTTCACTCAATAATTTTAGGGGTGAAGCCTTCACCTTCATTTCTTCACTCAATAATTTTAGGGGTGAAGCCTTCACCTTCATTCCTTCACTCAATAATTTTAGGGTGAAGCCTTCACCTTCATTCCTTCACTCAATAATTTTAGGGGTGAAGCCTTCACCTTCATTCCTTCACTCAATAATTTTAGGGGTGAAGCCTTCACCTTCATTCCTTCACTCAATAATTTTAGGGGTGAAGCCTTCACCTTCATTCCTTCACTCAATAATTTTAAGGGTGAAGCCTTCACCTTCATTCCTTCACTCAATAATTTTAGGGGTGAAGCCTTCACCTTCATTCCTTCACTCAATAATTTTAGGGGTGAAGCCTTCACCTTCATTCCTTCACTCAATAATTTTAGGGTGAAGCCTTCACCTTCATTCCTTCACTCAATAATTTTAGGGGTGAAGCCTTCACCTTCATTCCTTCACTCAATTTTAGGGTGAAGCCTTCACCTTCATTCCTTCACTCAATAATTTTAGGGGTGAAGCCTTCACCTTCATTACAAATTTCTCCTTCATTGGTTTTTTCATTAAAAATGGGCTCCTTCATTATAACTTCATGCTAAATTTATTCCAACAAACCAGTAAATCAAATCAAACAAAAGAGAACTATTCAAATATCAATAAAATCCCGGTTGAACGTGAGCAATACCTTCCGCCGGGCATGCGCCGCACTTGTGTTAACCTTCGAGCCCTTGGTGTTGTAGCCGAGAATTGAAAAAAGCCCCTTCCACAGCGCCGGATGTCGCAGGAGTCGCTAGGAGAGATGTCGCTAAGAGAGATAACTTCGGAAACTGAAATAAAAGTTTATCATTGCCCCTAAAATAAATAAAATCCTTACCTTGGCGGTGTTCTCGAGCCAAAAGCGCCACACGTCGGGATCTTTTTGTCATGCCAAGGTAGGAGGTAATTTCGATGTCCAGCGTTGTGATGGGAATGATCTTCTTCCTCTTGATTACAGGGGTTGATTTGAAGCCGAACAGGTTCTCCTCTTGCAACGCCACTACTTCTTCCTCCTCGGCTTCTCCGTTAATTTGAGTCTCAATGCCTTCTTCCGCCAAGAGATCGATGTGGAATCGTGAGGAGTACTTAAGATATTGATAGTGGAAGAATAAATAAAAAATGGTCAAGGATAATAAAATGGTTTACCAGCTGCTTGATGGTATCTCGGATTCTAGGATCAGTAGCCACATATTTGAAGGTACGAGTATCCAGGGCAGCCGCGGAGAGAAAAATTGGGTCCGGCATACTCCAATCCGACTGGAAGACTCGCTTGAAGCGGACATGTATTGCTGTTTTCAGATCCCTTCTACCCCTCCATCCCTCAAAGTCAATCTTCGGCTGCTTCTTATCCTCCACTTCTTCGTACTCGGAATGGTGAGCTTTGAAATGGCGGGAGGCGTTCTTGGTGGAGCACAAAATATCGCACATCGCCATCGCTCCATTGAGGCCCTTGGTAGGAAGAGTGCATTTGCCATCCTTGATCCATCTCGCCAGTCCACCTGAATAAAGGGATATTATGTCGTGCCCAGGTGAAAAGGAAAGAAATTATTACTTACTCGTTCCCGAATTTCCAAGCTTCTGCTCTGAAGTTTTGCCTGGATGCTTCCTCTTTCTTGTAGTCGTCGCATTGTTGTTAGGCGGTGCCGCTTGGTCTCCATTCTTCGACGCTTCTCGACCTGCTATTTGAGTCTCCATCCTGTAGATTGGTGTGGGATTAGGAAGGTTGGGAGATTAGGAGATTAGTAAAACTCTGAGCGTGAGTTTGGCTATTTTTGCGGGAATTCATCAAATCAATCTCCCACTTGGATTTGCGGGAAAAGCTAGTCATACAAGACTTCCTCCTCCTTCATTGTCTAAAGAAGATCTTCGTTGAAGGAGATTTAAGTGTGAAGGCTTCACCCTCGCTTCAATACAAAAATGAGCCCCCATGAAGCCTTCACCTTCATTCCTTCACCTGAAATTTTTTTATACCCCATCTTCAGAAGGGCCTTCACCTTCATTGAAGATCTTCATTGAAGGCGTAACAACCCTGGTTGAAGGCGATCAATTTTCAAAGTTTTTAATCGTGAGCAAGCTTCTTCTATTGGATTTATATTATGATCAGATTGATTTTTCACTTTTATTCTACGAAAATCGGTTTGTTTGTGTGTTGGAGGTTGACTCTATTTACCAGATTTGGGCAAGTGGCTAAACTAAAATAACTCGGCAATATCCCACCATATAGCCGGTCATATGTATGGGCCATATGACCAAATCCCTATTAACATATTTTTCGTCATGAATAAGTCCCTTGATTACCAAGTCATACATACTTTATTAAAAAACAGCTAAAAACAAATTTTCTGCGGACAGTTCTTTTGAAAAAATATTTTCTCATATTGTTACATAGAGAAGACAAATTTATAGTTTAAAAATCAGGGCATCTGAGCTATATTATTATTGATTGAGGAGGGTAATATGGGTGTGAAAGGCCCCATAGCAATGGAGCGTTCACAATGTAGACTAGCAAATACAGACTTCACAATACATGTCTATGATGCAACAATGATTGTGCACGGAGGCTTATAACAAGATTATTGAAAGATTTCTGGCTTTGTTGTTGCTGTACCAAATTCATTTGAGAGCTCAAAAAATTTTTGGCCTTATATTAACAGAACAAGTAAGTGAAACTACACCGAAGAGACTGTTTTACAGTTGTAGGCAAAAAAGGTTACAGACATTCGGCGTGTGTTATATTATCAACCAAAGTGAAATATAGTTAATGACACAAGTTCTAGAAAATGAGCGTGTGGTAGGCAAGTGAATAATAGAGCTGAACGAGTTTTGGATTTGCTGCTGATGCTGGCTATAGATTCACGTAGCAATAGATTCACTCAAAAAGCCTGGTTTGCTGCCGAATTCGCCAATATCCTATTGCGCCGGCAAACCATTCAGACTTGGTAAATACAAATAATTTTTCAGGCCAAAATGCGTAACGAATATAACAATTTTTAGAGCGGAATTGCTAATTTTTCCTCTAAAAGTCATGTTTTTATGAATATGGATCGTTGCGATGAAAAAAGGTTGTATCTCTAACTCTTTGACTGCAAAAACCACTAAACCCAGGGCTTCCAAGTAGAAATCGTCCAAAATCTGCACTTTTGGGCCATAATCAATAAAATACTGAGAAGTCAGCCTACTTGAGAGCCCTATACAGAATGCAGAAATTGTTGTGCCGTCATAAGCGTAACCTATCATTAAATTTTTATTGGGTTAATTTTGACAATTTCTAGAGTGAATCTAAACTTGTAAAGGTCTACTACGTATTCTCTCTACGGGCCGGTCCGTCTATTTTCAACCCCACTCTGAGGGTGCCTGTCTATTACAGAGGGTCCTTAAAAAAGAGAGGGCCCGTCTATTAAAGAGACGACGATATCTCAAAAAAGTTTTAGATGCAGATGGCAGTTGTAGCTAACCGTTAATTTACTTATCTTTGACATCAAAGTCTAATATTAGAGACAAGGAGATAAGAATCCGGGAAAATGAGCATTACTCAACACTGAGATTCCGCAGCTTTAGTGTTGGTGTCTTGGACGGAGGCTGTATTGTTGTTGATTGCTGGCCTGCCACCTGTTCCACTGATGAGGATACCGTTTGTGGTTGGCTGGTTGTTGAGTGTGCTAGTTGCTGGTTCACAGTTGCCACTGCCATCGGTGCATTTGTTGGGAGGGCTGGAGGACCCGCTTGACTCACTGCTATCTGCAAATGGAACCCATCAGAATAATTAAAACTTTTATTGATTTTTCCTTAATGCACTCATTGTTTAGGTGTGCATTTCTTGCCCAGAGAATTTTTTAATCTTGAAATCTGCAATGCGACGAAAATCATTTTAATTACCCAAAAAAACCGGCAAGTATTTAGTTATCCTGTTATTTAGCCCCCTTCTAATTATTTATCTTTTCCCGATACGAACATGGCCCGGTTGGAATAGAGCAGCTAATTCGATGGTTGAACATGCTTTCCAGCTAAGACACTAAGCTTATATTTGCCGAAAGAATCATTGATGCATTTCAAGAATAATTTTCTGCAAATATTACCTTACAAGGGACCGCAGGCGCCTATCGGCGCCTCTAAAGTATTTCGAAATTTCAATGAGGGGCTATGACTTCATTCATAAAATAGGTATATCCCCTATTAGAACTCATTTTTTTCGCCTGTTCTTTTTTTTAAACGAAAGCTGACATTCTGGGGAACACGATGGTATTAGCGACAAAAGTAATTTCGCTATCTGCGACCCGTTCTGGCCTTCGAAGTAAAAAAGCGTTAAAACACATGCCAAATACTATATAAGATTGATTCTGATTAGGCCCCAGTCTCTAATAAGGCCTCACGGATCCTAATTAGAATAAATGCGGTATATGCTAGTATGCAAGCTATCATATTATTTTCCTACGCCTATTAATTAGAACAAAATCTAACCAAATTCTGTTCTGGTCGACACTGGCTCCAATATATGAAATTGTTTAAGTATTTAGTGAATGATTTCTTATCTTTTTCGGCTTTAGAAACTTTAAAAAAGTTGTGCTTCACAAAGCTGTCAGGTGTGAGAATCCTTGTAATTATTCTGATACTTTACCGTCCAAATCATTTGTAAAATCTTATAAATTTCAATATGTAAACTTACTAACTCTGCTTGGCCAGAACTCCAGCAGTAGTTTGAGCGCTGATCCAGCTTGCTGTGGATTCAACGGATTCACTTTGACTGAGCTTTGGTAATTGCTGCTTGGAGCGGTTGTTGAGCCTAGAGGAGGTTGGATGGGGGCCACACTACAGGTGGCTGTGGACTCACCACCTGCTCCACTAGCACTGCAGAATATCAATGGTCCAAAGATGGTGGTTAGCCGGTTGGAGTTCAGGCCATTGTGTGGTTCTGAAGCCAGAAGGTTGCGCAAATGGTCCATCACCAGGATCAGAGTGTTCTGCAAAATTAATATGAAACTCAGTCAGATCAGCAAGGTTGCGCAATTCAAAGGCGAAGATACTTTTAATAATCGTGAAACTCACACACTGAATTTTCGGCCATGCACTACCTCGCTAGCTAATTTGGCGAGAGCTTTTAAAATAGATGAGCTCACAAAAAATTAGAGTAAAATTCGTGTGCATTAGAAACGCAAAAGTTCATTTGACAATGATGGTCCGACAACTTCTCTAATTGACTTCTGAACACTTTTTGGAACCTAAAATGTGACCTCAATCCCGCATGACAATTTTTGGAAAAAAAATTTGAAAGCAAGATGTAAATATCGGAGAAAAATATAAGGTCTTTATTGGGCTGAAACTACTTGGTCCAGCTGTGGCTTTGGCTAAATTTGAGGCGATTTTTTATTGCGCCACAAATAATACTAGCCTTTTTGAAAATTATCTGACTTTAGCGCCAAGGGTAGGACACAGGTCAACCTAGTCGATTTTATTCGGCCGCAGGCTGATCGTCGGAATCCAATTAATGCATCCTTTTGAAAAAATTATGCATGGGCAAATATTTTTGATGTGCTTTGATTAGCATTCACAAGCTATCAAAAATTAAATAATGTGACTCGCATCAGCAAAAGTTACAAAGAAGAATAGAAAGCAACGAAAAATATGGTAGTAAAGCCAAAACGTAGTCATTTTTGAATATTTTGTTTGACACGAAAAGTGCCGATTTCGCTTTTTGACGTGTTTGACACTTCGAGAGTGGCAGATAAAGCTCGCCGGAAAAAAGAAAGGTCAGTAATTTTGAAATTTTCTTAAAAAAAATCTTGTTCATCTTTGTTACATACTAATTATCTGCGTTTTTTTCGTAACCAGAAATTGTCTGTCCTTAAATCGAGTGCCAACAAATTTTTTAAACTTTTGTTGAAAAAAACAATAAACACAGCTAATTTTGTTTAAATTTTAATTCTGCAACCTACTAAAAATTTTGCTAAATTTTTTATAATTTTTATAAAAAAAATTTTGAAAATTACTAAACTGTAAAGTCTTAATCAAGCCATAAATTTTTGTTAACGCACTAACGGACTTCTAGACAACCCAATATTTCACGCAGTAGTCTTAAGGGTAGGTTATCTAGTCTGCCCACCTATTCTCGCCAACGCCCAATCAGCTAATTTTGTTTAAAGAGAAGTGCAAGTACTTTTCCATGCGTACTTTTTATTCTACTGAATGGGTTTTTGCCTCGGTCACGTTGCTGATTTTTGCGTTCTTTTAGTATTTTTAAATGGGAAAATTGGAAAGAACTTTGCTTTGCCTCTACTTTGCCCCTAAGGCTCCATCTTAGTCCAAAAAATATAAAATTTTTAAAAATTAACAGGCGGACCAAGTCGAAAAAACTCTCCAGTCTTATGCATCAAGAGCTAAAAAATAGAAAAGTGGCCTAAAAAGACCTGCCTTGTTAGGAGTAGCCAGACAGTCCACTATTCTCAAAATAAACTTTTGGTTGCCATCCTTGTCTGAGGGCAGGATCACACTGGCTGCATCCACCAACATTGTGTAAATATTCAAAGGCACTAGTGGTTCAGGCAATTCTCGGAGAAATTCCTTGACTAGACAGGTAAGTAGGTTCACATCTGGCACTGGACACACTCCTAGGTCTGTGTTACTACTATCTCTGTCCAAGGACTTCTTTAGCAGGTTCTTGCGCTCCACTGCTCCACAAACTAAAGTAAATGAATATTAATCACAAAATTTATCAGAAAATTGGTGCGGTTTTGGTTAGCAATCGAACTCGTGCACATTTTGGGGATTTTTTAATTTTCGGTAGTTTTTTTTCAATAAGAGTACACACTTATGTGTAATTGTTGTTCCTGACTGGCAAATCAAATTTCATCAGAAATCTCAAGTAGGGTGCAGAATTTTAAAAAGATGCTTACTCACCGGGATACGACTCAAAGTAGGATGGCCGTCATTTGTCGTTTGACACTCCACCTATTGATTTATGTTTTGGTTTTTTTAAAGCAAATCTTTTGAGTTGCTCCAGGAGCCAGAATATCTCTGAGAATTTGAATTTGCATTGAACATTTTAGAAGTAATTATTATCGGAGGTCGGAAGTACTGATAGTTTGCAATAAGATCATTCTTTTTTTCTATTTTTCCTCATGTCTCAGCAAAAATCGCGATTTCTAAAATAATATTTATTTTATGTTTGCAAAATGTATCAGTATAAAAACGGGCGAACCTTTTTTTGCAGCTGATTTAGCTGATCTACAGGGGGACCAAGCACTTTCAAAAAAAATTTTAAATTTTTTCCAAAAATGGTCCAATACTTTTTCTATGGTGTTTTTACGATCTTTTGAATATGTCTTTGTTTTTTTGCAAAAAACCTTTTTTTGAAGTTTAAAACTGACATGTCAGCTTTAAATGTCAGTTGACATTTGAATTAACTGTGAAATGTCAGTTTGAAAATGACATGTCAGTGTGAATTATGAAAACACTGGGTCGAGCTCATGACAATTCTTTTCAAATTGATTAAAAGGATAGTTTATGGTGGTTTTTTCATTTTTTAAATTTTGTAGTGGTGTCTCAGAAAAGTGTCTTTTTCGCAGCAAATAGATTTTTTTAATGATAACAAAGAAAATTTAAAAAAATACTGTCGCAATTTTTTTCCCAAAATGTTGCCAACTTACGGTAGTATAGACCAGGAGTGTCCACTCCCCTGTCTTCAATTTCCTGAATGAGGCGGCCGAGTACAATGGGTGTTTCCTTGTGATCTCGCTGCACAAGTCGCTCCAAAGGCACTCCAAATGAGGCAGTTAACGGGGCAGTTGGGTTGGTTAGACGTCTGAAGGCTTGAGCCATGTCGGCGAAACCGATTTTGATGATGAGTTGACCGCGAGGCTCTAGATTCAAGGCGAACAGGCGGTTGCCACTCAGCTGGTCTACAAAAAAGGCATCTAACAAACGCATGGAACCTTTGTGGCAAAACCGGTGTCTGCAAATAAAACAAATTTTTAATCAAAAACAGGAGGTACTTGTGCTGTTTAAGGCGCCCTTATTTTTTTGGATTTTTGTTGCAAAAACGACTTTTATTTACATGTGATACAATTATTTACACTCAACAGGATATAATAGACCACAAATGATATAAAAGATCACATCCAGCAAATTTCCTACGCCATACAAAATCAGAGACATAACTGAGAAATAATTCACGGGACGTTCCAAATTCATTCTTGTGACGCATTTTGAACTTCTGCCAAAGCGATTCTTTTGCTTGAGTGTGCGCGCCAGTTTCTGGATTCACAAACTTGAGCGAGCGACAACATCACTTTTTGCAACCGAAATCCAAAAAAATAAGGGGGGGGGCCTTATACAGCACAAGCACTAAACAGGATTTCGGATTAGTTGATTTTGGCTAAATTAAGCGCTTACTAATTCAAAGTTGAGTTTTTTAACCAGTTCTGCAAATCGTTCTGAACAAATTAATCCCGAATTTCATTTGGTTATTGGGAAATTTCGACAAACACCCCAACCTAACCAACACCTTTCTGATCCGTTCCAAAATACAGGGTGTTTCAAGAAATTCTCCGGTTTTGAAATGGCTATAACTTTTTTTAGATCGAATCATAAAATTCTGTTTTCGCCAATCGATTGTTCTCGACGATAATATTTTTCTGGTATATAATGTCAAAAACACGATTTCTAGGATCAATGCAAGACTTTTCGGACATCCGGATAGATATCCTATAAGGTTTTGCGTTTTTAATAAATATTTTTAGCGTTGCCAAGGGTAGTTTTAAAACGACTTGCCGACTAGTTGCTGCGTTTGACAGCACTTTTTCAACAGGCTATAAAATCTTCATTTTTAGTATTGCAGACTAGAAGGCGCATCACCCGCCTTAAAAAAATGATTATAAGTTAAGTATGAATGCTATTGCCGTTTCGCGGCAATAATGGTCCGGGTACATGCTGGTGGTTTGGGTGTGTCTTCTAGGGTTTTTCCGAAAAGCCACCTTTTGGACCGATTTTTGACCAATTTTTTTTCGATTAGAAAGGCAGTGATTCTGACATCGGATTTGTGCTTTCAACCAAAAAATTTTCAACTAGCCTTGTCGGTCCGCCAGTCAGACTTTGGCCAATAAAAAGCCTGAGTCAGTCAAGTTTCGGCCGATGCGATATTACAGATATTACCGATGCGATATTGTAATATAGATATTGCTATATCGCATTACCAAAACCCGACTGGCTCAATTGGCCGAAACTCGATTCGGCTCAAGTATTTTATTGGCCAAAGTCCATTAGCTGAACTATAAGAGTGGCCAAAAACCGATTGGCTGAAACATAGGATTGTCCATTGTCTGACTGGCGGAACGCCAAGGCTGGTTGAAAAGACGAAGATTTTACAACCTCTTAAAAAAGTGGTCACAAACCCAGCAACTAGTCGTCGGTTCGAAAAAAGACTACCCCCGACAATCCAGTCAAAAACAGGAGGATAATTTTGATTCACGACAAGTTTTTCAACCCCAAAGTGGTGTTTGTTGTATCGGTTTGAGAGCCATAAAAACACTAACCTTAGCTGAGGATGCCAAGAGTACACAAAAAATTGAGCATCAACAGCATTCTGAACATCGATTTCAAAGCGTTCGTCCCACCGAAAGCTTTGTTCGGGAGTGGAGATTCCGGTTCGAGCTCGGTGCACTTCATTGACTTCCAGTACTACATACAGCTGTTTGCTGTGCATTTTGTCTGGAACTCTCAGATTCTTGCCTTCCACAATCTAAAACGCGAAAAAAATTAAAATAATCTTATAGGTAAAATCACCAGCCCAAAATTCAGGTTTACTCCATTTTTTAACCCATACTTTGGGGGTGGATTAGATTAATGAATTACTGACCGATACAGACAAGATGCCGAACAAAGCCTGCACACTGACTCTATCCACATCAAAACCAGGACCAGCCATTCTCAGTGGGACTCTTCTATTGGTTAGAGGCGACACATGCAACCTATCCAGTATATCCGCCCTTTCAGCTGCACTGACACTAGGTGGAGGAAATCTGGATGGGGGTTGTTGACAGGGCGGTTGAATCTGATCCACTGACTGCTGTTGTTGAAGGATGGGAGGGTAGAAGGCCTGTAAATTGCAAAGCTCATTTATGATTAGTCATCAAGTGGGAATTTTGGCTGTCCTTGTAAAAAAAGGGCTGTCCTTGTAAAAAAGCTAACAGTTCCTGGGCAGATTTAAACTTGTGAAAAAATAATCTTATTTCCACTACGAACAATCTAGACCACCAGGCCAAGAAAGCTTTATTGACCCATATATATATAATTCGTTTTCTAAGTTGACCTATATGCTTAAATTTATTTTGGCTATTTTCTAATAAAAATTTCACTTACATTGCTCAGAACAGCTTTGGAAGGCAGAGAAGTGGATCTGACAGAAGCACCTCTGCCCTGATTCATCCATCTGGAACGATGCCCTTGGCCTTGATCCCCGAAAAAAACTTCACCGGATGCTCCAGCCCAGTTCTTGTATTCTTGGGCACTAAATATGTCGGCAATGGTTCGTCCACCTAGTCCCCCACCGCCCATAGTTAGAGCTCCGTTCATCAGATTGTATCCTATAAATAATTACTGCAATTTTGAAAAATTCGAGTGGGTAGCTCCTTGCCCCATTGATTTCCATGAGCTTTTCGATTAGAAACGCAAAAGAGGTGCTCAGAAAACAATAAAAGGAAATTTCAAATAAAAAAGTTTCTAAATCAACACTTTCCGCAATTTTCCGAATATTTATTGCTAATCCTGTAGCAGAGTTGTTTTTGCTGGTTTGCTTTCAGCTTTTGCTGGTTTATTTCTCGAGAACCAGAATATGGTATAGAATATAGCGCCTAAGAGGAAGACGGCACTGGTGATTTTGAGGTTTCATCACAACCACCGATGGAAAGTCTTATAACCACTTTTGTATTGGGTTGTAATAAGTCTTGTAAGGACAGCAAGCAATTTTCAGCCAAATTTAGATTTAAGGACAGCGTTTGGCCGGTCCCCAGGCTGTTCTTAAATCGAGCGTCGACTGTATACATTTTTGTGGACTAAACCAAGAAAGGTATGCCAACATCCTAACTTTACAATCCTGCCGTGACGTGTTCAAAATGTTGGAAAGAAATAGCAAAAAAACAAGAAATAAGGTCAAAAAAAGTTAAAAAATGAGTTAATTGTGTAACCAACCTATCAAAAATTATGAGAGTGGCGTCAAAATTTTTTTTTGCAATTTGTATAAAACAGTTTTATTTATAAAACCTATGGGAAAGTTTTAGCAGGAATATATGGATGTGACGCGCGATGTATCAGGTTGTTCGGAAAGTCATTGCAAATGAGCCTAACAGGTGCAAGATCCCTATTCTTAAAGTGTATCGAGTGAAACCTATGTGTAAAGTTTTAGCGCAAGAGTGTATCGAGTGAATCAGTGGAAAGGCAAAAAGTAAAGTGTTCGAGGAAAATCCGTTGTCAAGTAAAAGCCTAACAAAAAATTAAAAGCTAATAAAAAAGTGCAAGATCCCTATTCTTAAAGTGTCAAGCCATCGAGTGAATCGTCTGTGTCTTCTCCGTCTCAGCTCCTGGATCCGTCTGTCGAGTGTAAGTAGTTGTTACCTAAGCCTAACAAAAAATTTGTTGTAGTTATTAGTGATTCATAATAACTTATTGCGAATTAAAATATTTTGTAACCCATCAGAAATTGTTAGTCTAGCGAATCAAAGGGTCAGGACTTTTCTGACTGCCTGATGCATGCAGTCCAAGCAATTCTCTGTTTCTATTTTGCTCTTCGAAAAGTGTAGGTCCAAATCCTCCCCCCAACAGAGCTTTCAATTTTCATCATCCTGGCTTTTCTAGGGCTAAGTTTTGACAAAACGCATGATTTCCGAAAAAAGTTTCTCGCTTTTGATAAAATACATTCATATTGTGCAAGTTAAAATTTAAGAAGGTTTACTTCGCGCATATTTTTTTAGTCATTTTGCTAATCATATTATTTTCAGTCATATTTGAAAATGGTTGCTATAGTTGCTTTTCCATACAACGGAACACCTAAGCACCAGTCTCAGGGCTGTCTTGTGTTAAGAGGGGACTATATCCTGAAATGTCAGTTCATTGTTTTACAGGGTGAGCCAATTTTCGTGCATACTTTTGGACGGCCATAATTTTTTTTTCTAGGTCGATTTTCAAAGTTTTGTTTTCACAGATCGACTCAGTTTTCGATGCGGTTTTGTTTGTCATACGTTGCTCGGAAAAAAATTTCGAAAAATTTCAAAAATTTGCCTAGGTCCCCCCTATGGGTTGAAAATGACCATTTTTCCTGAGTACTCAAACATGTACCAAAATGACGTCTGCAATTTTCAAATAGGGGGGACCAAGGCAAATTTTTGAAATTTTTCGAATTTTTTTTTTCCAAGCAACGTATGACAAACAAAACCGCATCGAAAACTGAGTCGATCTGTGAAAACAGAATTTTGAAAATCGACCTAGAAAAAAAATTATTGCCGTCCAAAAGTATGCACGAAAATTGGCCCACCCTGTACTTAAAACTCAGGTTAGGGTGTGCCAGCGTAAATTAGGAAAAACTCCGCACAGCAACTTGTCCGTTAAATAGGTGTATGAAGTGCTGCTGTTATTATTATTGACTTTTTTCTCGAATATAATTTTGAATCAAATAGTGTTGATGCGTGAACAGACAGGGTTGTTCCGGAAAAAAGTATGGGATTGGTAAATAAACGTTTTTTTTTCGTAACATTTCTTTGTTATGTGGAAGATTTAAAGTTCTAGAAAAATGCACTTTGTTGCCTCTTTTTTAAAATAAATGCCCCTTTTTCCTCTTTTTTAACGGGAAATGCCCCTTTTTTCACTTTTTTGCGATGGCATCTCTGACTCGACCTTGCTTAAAATTTACAACCTTTAACTGTGGGACTCAGAGTCAGCAAAAAATTTTTCTAATACAAATTATTACGATTATTCCTGATTGCAGGTCGACCAGTAGCAGCAGCATAAGGCTCGGCTTCCACATCCGAAAAGGCACGTCCGGGAGCTCCACCACCAGTCGTACTCATTTGAGTCATTCCAAACTGTGGCCTTGAGTCTGGCCCCACCACATCATTTCTCCACTTGACAGATCTGGGCAAAGTTCCCGCAGCTGCTGACTGTATTCTCCTCCTAGGCAATGAATTGGATTTGTAGTCAAATGACTGGTATTGGGGTTGCTGCTGAAGAGACTGCTGTTGTTGCAACGGCCGTCTTAGAGTGACTCCAGCAGTGTCATAGGCATGCTGGGAAGTGGGCACACCCACAACGGAGTGGGAGCAGGAGTAAGGGTTCATGGCTGGTGGAACTATGGAAGTGGAGGTTCCAACTGTGGTGAATGGACGGCGGTGGATGCCGAGGGAGGAGGGCAAGGGAGTTCGACCTAGGGTGGCTGAGGAGTAGGCAGGGTGACGGGAGTATTGCAGATTGATTTGCGACTGGTTGGGCGAGTAGTTTGTCTGAAAAATGAGTACAGTCAAACTTCCCTAACACGTACCCCCTGGGGACCGGGCTCAGGTGTACGTGTTAAGGAAGGTACGTCATATAGAGGGTACGTGTATAGACATTTTTCGTAAGGTAAATCCAACCAAATCAAAAAAAGGTGTACGTGTTAGGGAAGTGTACGTGTTATAGGAGGTACGTGTTAGGGAAATTTGACTGTATTTACGGACCACAGTTAAAGAATTTGAAAAAAGTAAGTCTCCTGAAAAGGATGGAACTTGACTGTCTAACGAGAGATACAAGTAGCTAACCCACTACTCCACTTTGCACTTTACCTGGGCGCATTGTTTAATCAATTAGGTTGACCGAAAAGTACAGCACAAATGGACAAATAACTACCTAATGGAATCCAATAATTATATTATACACATTAGAATAAAATTCTCTAATGGGTATTAAAGTAAAGATTTGGACGGAACTTAAAGTGTGAAATTTTTTAATAATGCAATTTCTTAAAACGAAAGATGTGGTAGCGTTTGGCCCTTTGTCGATTATTTCGGACAACCTAATATATTTGTTGCATCAGTAAGTAACTCACTTGTATAGAATGGACTCTAGGAGGAGGGATCCTGGCAGTTTGCATCACACTATTCCCATCTCCACTCCCACCAACCATCATTGATGAGGGGTCCGTAGTTGCACCTGCACCAGACATAACCATCGGCTTACCACTTCCATCAATCACTCTCGGCTGATGAGCCCCTTGATAGTGATGGCGAGGATTCACATCTCTGGCAGCAATGCTCGAAGACATTTGCGGCCCAATGTCCATGCTAGTTGAAGGTAGTGAAGAGCGCTGGCTGTCCTGCATTATAAATAGTCAACAATATATTTGACCACTGACTAACCACTACCTGTCTTTGCTGCTGCTGACGTACCCTTTTGCCCAGCCAGGTGGATGCCGTAGAAGTAGGTTTAGCCAGTATGCCAGATGTTGAAACCACAGAGTCGCGATGCTGAGATAGTTGATCCTCAGATTTCTGAAAGACCACCACCGGCCGACAAGCTGAAGAGCGACTGGATGGTCCGAGGTTGATCATGTCTCGACGATTCTTCAAATATCTGAAAAAGTAAATTTGCATTTGGATATGGTTTAACATAACTGACGTAATCCTCAACAGCAATCTTCTAGGTATGGACAGCATCAGTACCACATCATCTATGCTCATCCCACTGACCTCCACATTGTTGACGTTTAGAATTTCATCGCCAGGGCGAATGATGTCGCCACACCTTTCTAGTTCTGAGTTTTCTCCAAAGCGTGAGGCAAACACACCCATGAACCGATCGATACCTGAATTGGAATATAGTTGAAATATTGGATAACTATTACCAGGATTGTCGAGCACTCGGAACAGGGGCATACCAGCGTGTTACACTGAAAATTAAGGCGGGGACCAGCAATTTTAAAATTATCATCCCAGTTTTCACTCGTTTCATTTAAAATCTGACATTGATGACTTTATTCCACTTTAAAAAAATAGACAGAAAACTGGTCAACATGGTTTCTAATAAAACAAGGCCTAGAATTTAATTTTAGGTATGGTTTTGTTAGAAACCCAGTTTAAAAATCCGTACAGAAGTCCAATGATTACGAAAAAAATCTGAATTGGCGGGCGCTACCCTTAATAGCGTGGGCATGCCCCCTCAAAAACCGATATTTTTACGGTTTTTAAGTGCAATTGTCAAAATCGGGTAAATTGCTCCGATTTTTCATCGAAGGCGCCAAATCGTAGAAATTTAGCCGATTTCGATTAAAAAGGGGCAAAATTTCAGAAAAAGGGGCAAGATTTCAGTTTTATTTTTTGAAATTTGAAAAAGGGGCGAGAAATAATTAAAAAAGGGCAAGAATTCAAACTTTAGGGGCAACAATTTAGTATCATCCTCAGTAAAATAACTTTTTTGGCAGAAGTGCGCTAAAAAAATTTTAACTGCTCACAGTTTTTTTCACAGTTCGCTAGAGCAGAAATAATTCACCAGGGTGAGCTCGCTTGGTTCTAACTACGCAAATTTGAGTCGGAATCACACAGCGATTCCATTCTCCAACAGTTATTTTCACCATAAGCCACCTACCATTGCCCTCTCGGAGATATAAACCCAGACTTTGCCCCGGCTTCTTGATGATTTCGATCAGCTGAACTACAGTTATGTCAGTCTCATTTTTGCCAATCTTGTATTCTTTCCTGAAATATCAACCATAAGTCAACTGTGGTTTACATCCAAAAACAAACTTGTCCAGTATTCGGGCACTGAATCCGGTGACGCCTTGAGCTGTGAGTGTAGACGGTTGCTGGTCCACTTCCCTGATTTTGCGGTAGACCTGCTCTGGTAAATTGGAAGTACTGGCCACTAAAAAGTTAGAAAAGGTAAAGGATTTTTAGAAAATGGTTCCACCTGGCGGGCATGAGGACTGCTGTTGCTGCAGATGCTGTTGCTGCTGTTGATCTCCACTCCTGATCTGACAAGTCTGCGGCTGTTGAATGGACGGTCCTTGCTGCTGCGGATGTTGCTGCTGCTGCTGTTGTTGATGCGGCCCCCACGGCATAAGATGTTTCTAAACATAGTCAAATAAGTTATTATAGCATAATATAATAAATTACACGAGAAAATCAATGATGTGTGCAAAAAGTGATTAATTTCGGTCATTTTCGGCTGAATTGCCACTTGGGTTCTATATTAGTATCCACAAGCTAACTATAACCCATAGTTTGGTTTTCTTAATTTGACTGCCTTATTTTTCCGTTGTTTTTGGCTCTAAGCTGTCCTTTCTACAGCTTACTTTCATCCAAATAAGGGCGTCGAACAACGAAAGCTAGGCTTTATTACTGAGTAGGAGTTTTGGCATCATTGTGTTTTCTAATGTAAAATCGCAAAATAATCACAATTTTCACATTCTCCACTTCGCATTTTCCGATTCTCAAATAATGAAATGGGTCACATAACTCTGTTTTTTGGTTATGCCTGATGATGTGTGGAGCGAATGATTTGACGAATTTGATGTCTTTTTTGTTAATGGCGAAAAACATTTAAAAATTGAGATTGATATAGGGTTGGAATATAACCGGTCATATTCGGTCATTTTCTTTGTAATAATTGTGCGAGAAAGTTAACTGTGCTGGAGGGTTAACTGTGCTGGAGGGTTAACTGTATTGGAGGGTTAACTGTCCTGGAGGGTTAACTGTGATGGAGAGTTAACTGTACTGGAGGGTTAACTGTCCTGAAGGGTTAACTGTCCTGGAGGGTTAACTGTGCTGGAGGGTTATTTGTGCTGGAGGGTTAACTGTATTGGAGGGTTAACTTTACTGGAGGTTACAGGGTGGATTGCAGCGATATTACCAGTTCAAAAACATGAAATTTTGTAGTATGTTATTTCTGACAACCATCGTTAAAATTAGTGTAAAATTATAATACAATAAAATTTCCCGCCAGTGAGCGAAAACTGACGGCTGTACAGACGCATAGTCCTCTGTTAGAACTGGCGTTTTTCCACGATATTATTAAGACATACAATAATTTTGCGTTCTCTCCCTCCTATTTTCCAATTTTAAAATAATGAAATAGACCACCGAACTCCGTATTTTGGTTATGTCTAATAATATGTAGGCGAATGATTAGACGAATTTGATGTCTTTTTTTGTAAATGGCGAGAAAGATGTGAAAAATGAGATCAATATGTATGTTAATTTGTGTAAAACATTCAAATAACCAATTTTCTGCATTAATATGGAATTATAAGGTATACGTAAACAGGATGCACGCCTTCTTTTGTCAACTCTCAAAAGCTAATAATCTTTTTTGAAATCACTTGTACAAATTCAAATTCCTAGACATTTTGCTTATTTGGGTATATCAGGAGAAGGCTTACAATCAACTGGGGTTATAACCTCATTCCAAGGGTCTGTGAGGTGAAGTTACAAGGGATGGCATGTTGTGGATCTATTCAAGGAGGAAGTATCGTATGCTATTTTCACAGTTGTCAAATACAGTTGTCAAATGATATTTTAAGGACACAGTTATCCCCACAGTTGTATATACAGTTATACCATAGTTATCTCAAATTCATCTATACAGTTATCCACACTGTTATCCCCAGACAGCCTAACCGCAAACCCAAACAAATGACTACACCACTCAAATTACTACTCCAAACCCAAACAGTCAAAACTTCCAATTGCTCCAACACCACTTGGTGCAAATTTTGATTAATCCAGCAGGACAGGAAATCAATTGCTGATGCAGTAGTAGTAGTGGCAAAGCAGGGCAGAAGAGAAGGAAGAAGCAATGGCACCCCCTTAAGCTGGCTGGCTATACAACAACCAAGCAGACACATGCTGCTGCTGCCACTGCATGTGTATTGAGTGGCACCCCCAGTCTTGTGTGTATTGACAGGGAAAAGGAGGGGGAGAACATGCTTTTTTTGGCTCAAGCACTTGCTGCCACTGCTTTACCGACTGCAAGGGAGAAAGCACAATTTGAGGGTGGAATTGGCAATATCCTCCTAGCTTTCTCAGCTCCCCCTGCTTGTTTTGGGTGTGGAGAGCCCCATTTCCACCTCAGCTGGGTAAGGCACTTTTTTAGTTTAATTTTCAGAGTTTCAAACAATGCTCGCGCATTGTTTCTGGTACTTATACGGTTCCCCCCATATCGAAATTTTTTCAAAAACAGGTTTTAACCATTTCTAAGCAATTCTTACACGCTAAAACCGATAAAAACGTTGTTTCCGACCACTTTCCCTCAAAAATTTTGACTTTTTTAGATTAAAATTTTCCAGCAGAAAAATTTATATAAAGGAAGAAAGAACATCCCTAACAAAAGAACAAAATTTCACAATAGTAGCAGCAATGTGGTATTTTCCCCAGCCTTGCAATGTTAATTTTAATCATTTTTATACCCCTTCTCCATTGCAAGCAGGCAGCTCCTTTTTCACCTGTTACAGTTACCACCATAGTGACCGCGCTTCTTAAAATTTGGACGGCGTCCCGTCCCCGTCTTAGACGTTTTTGACCGGCCGTCGGCCGGCCGGCTCAAATAGCGAAAAAAGTTCTGTGACAAATTTATTACTTAAAAATTGATCTTTATTGAAATAATTAAGCAACTTAAGAAATATATAACGAGTTATATGTCAGAAGTGTTCGAGACTCTAAGAGTTTTTCGTTGATACCCCCTGTTTTTCCTTCCGCATGCATTGTCATTATGGAAAAGATCCTTTCAGCAGCACCAGACGAAGCAGGAATTATCAAAAACTTTTTTATCGGTCCATCTGGCTGAACTTTTTGTTGAACAAAGGAATTGATTACTTTGACGGAGATTCTTCAGAAGAAACACAACAGCTACTTGAAAAATATCTTGATGAATTGAGAAACAAACTGCGAGATCGTAAACGTTTGAATAAAAAGCTTTTTGTGATTAGTTATTATACATGTTGAATGAAATAAACATAGGTTTTCAACCTAAAAAAAACAAAAATTTTTTTCCAAAATTCGTTCGGTATAATGAAGGACGATCTCAAATGGACCGGCCGTCCCGTCCGAGTTTGTCGTTGCCGGCCGTCTGCCGTCTTGGACGTTTTGAGCCGGCAGTCCGCCGGCCGGCCGCTCGGACGGCCGGCTTGGCCGACCGTCCGGTTTTTTGGCGCCGTCCGGACGGGGACAGGACGGGCCCGGCCGGACTGGCGGTCACTATGGTTACCACTAAGAGATATAGATATATATCTTCAAGATATATATTTCTTGATATATAAAGGGTCAGCCCTTGGCCCGGACCGTGTACCCCCAAAGGGGCTTCCTATTGAAGTAGGTTGCCTGCCGAAGGCAGGCAGGTAGAAAATCTTAAAAAGTCAAAATTTTTGATGGAAAGTGGTCGGAAACAACGTTTTTATTGGTTTTAGCGTGTAAGAATTGCTTAGAAATGGTTAAAACCTGTTTTTGAAAAAATTCCGATATGGGGGGGGGACCGTATAAGTACCTTGTGTCTTTGATGAGGTTGATGAAAGCGTCATTGAGTGGACGTCTTGCTCGCTCCTATACGTCATATGACATCCATACACACAATTTTGACAACCGTGTCGTCTCCGACGACACGGTTGTCCCCCGCCAATTCAAAAAAATGTTTTCCTAATCATTGATCTTCTGTACGGATTTTGTTTTCGTGTTGGTTTACCACTCATTTTATTATTTTTTTATTTTATTTTTATTTTTTTTATTTCTGTTTTTACTTCTGTTTTTACTAGCTTTTCTGGCCCCCGCGGGTGGGCCTATCAAAAATATTATCAAAAAGGCCTATCAAAATTTTTAATCAAATTCATCAGTGATAGCTGATTGATGCTTAATCAGGTTTGAAGCTTATTTTCCTTATGTTTATTAATTTGTAATCCTAATAGAATGTGTATTATAATTTTAATGGTATTTGTAATCGTAATTTGTAATCGTAGTTGTGATCCTACTTACAGCGTTTGAATTTAAAAAAAAACGCGCCAAAATTTGTCGCGCTACGACAAAGAAATTTCAAAAAAAATGCGACTGACAGAGACAGGTGTTCTTGATTAGAGTAGTTGATTTATTTTTATAGGTAGGATGTTCAGTTAGTGAATAATATTAAAATAAGAGAATTACAAATACTACGCTCCTGCCTTATTTCTTTTCCAATTAAGCAGTGTATTATATTTACACCAGAAATAACAAACAAGTCAATCATCAAATTCTAGCCTTTCAGATTTATAGAAAATATGTAAAAAGTATTTTCAAAACTAAATGTAGTGTCTTAAAAAAGCTGGGAGTGCGTATCGGATGTGGAGATGTGTTGATGTTCACCAATAAAAAATACTTCAACCCCAAGTTCCAACACGAACACTAATGGCTTGTTCACGTACTTCGAGTTCGAGGTCGAACTTGAAAAAGTTCATGTAAATAACTTAGATCGCTCAGAATCTCACACCGGAGTGGCCAAAAACTATTGAAATTTTGATTTTTGGGGGTGTAATAAAATTGGGTCCAGGTTTTTGCACATGAACACCTTCAAATTTGACCTCGAACTGAAGTACGTGAACACCCTCGAGTTAGAGTTCAGATCAAAGGTGTTTTACGTAGCCGAAAATCCAAACTCTAACTCGAAGAATGTGAACAAGGCATAAGCAATTTCTTCTTTGAGAAGGACGGAAGTTAGTTAGGCACTCCCAGGAAATCTTCAAAGATGGGTATCGTCCGCGGTTTTGACAAATTTTCGGAATTTATTGAACAATATCGCGTATTGAAGTGCCACTTTTGGTGGGTTTCAGAAAGTTAATGCCTGATAAGCCTACATGGACTGACAACGTGTCCAGGAAGAAACTTATCACCGTTTGACTTGTCCCAGTGTGCAACTCCTTCCCATAGTTGCACCTCCGTCAAAAATGCCGCCAGCTCTCCAAAATTTTCGCCGCCGTTCACAGAAGCTTTGTACGGTCTATTATACAGTTCATTCTAACATCGCGGAAAGCGAACTAAAGAATAATACAGGTAGCAGCATCCTTAGCGGACGTTTTATTTCGGCCATAACTTTTTAAATTTTTATTTTTTTGACGATATCTTTTTTTTTTATTCGGAAGAGAACAGAATAGGCAAAATAAAATAATAAATTATGATAATAAATGATAAAATAATGACACCAAACTTGTATAATAACACTTTTCTCAACACATCGTGAAACAGCCAACTAAAAATGACAACAAATTTCAACAAAACTAGCGTGTTCGATTTCCTGAATCTGGCAATCACTTCTGTCAGCCCAGTTCAAACCTATATGAAATCTAGCAATGAAGAAAGAAACAAAAAAGTCAACAAACTTCGGCACTGCCTTCTTCTTCTTGTTGATCCTGTGCCACCAGCGATGACGAAAGGGTCTTTTGTTCGTTTTGTAGAAATTTTTGTTATTTTGTTGGCTGTTTTGTTCATGTGTTGAATAGAGTGTTATTATGCAAATGTGGTGTCATTTTCTTGCCTACTTTGTCCTCTTCCGAATAAAAAAAATCTCTTCAAGATAATAGACATTTAAAAAGTTATAGCTAAAATAAAAAATAATTTTTTTGCCCATAGATTTAAAATTTTTTGCGGGAATTTGCTTTTTGGGAATTTACTAAGGGGAGTTAACTTTTTGCGAAAAACTGATTGCGCGCATCTCCCGACCAGAATGGTGCAAAAATGGGCAAAAAAATGAATCTATGGGCAAAAACGAGTACTTTATGGGCGAAAAGAATTACCACCCAAAAAAATCGTCCGCTAAGCATGCCGCACCCTGTAGGATTCAGCAAATATGATACACCACAGAGATTGGATGCGTCTAACAAGGTTTAAATTAATAGGACTTTCTACACATAATGAAAATGTAAAAATGTTACTAATATACAAATCAGGACTCACAAAAAATCCAACTTTTTGAAAGTGACCAAGTATATCACTGTGGAAAATCTTGATGTTTGGTGCTAATTTAAAAAAATGTCAAAAAAACGTCTGAAAATCCAAGGAAAACCAACATTCCCCGAAATTCTTTCCTCTGTCTCAACTGGCCATTCACATAAAAAAACTAGACTTCCCAAAATTAACTGCCTCATAGAAACTTTTATAGCTATTCCGCTCCCAAAAAATCGAACACAAACCAATGGGCAAGACAGCCTAAGCATGGCCAGCCAGTCTAGGTTAAAGATTTAAAGTGCAAGAAGAAGCAGGAGGCAATACTATTGGACACTACTTTTAATCGGCGGTTAGCCAGCGCTGGATTTATTAGGAGGGAGTACTGCTCCTAGGTTATGTGATAGCCAGTGCCTCATCCCTCCCTACATTTCACGCTTCATACCCAGCCATATGGTGTGTTATCCCGACTGCACGAGAGTGTCTGCCCCTTGATGCCACTATTCCCTTGCTACTGCAAAAGCTTGAAAGTAGGGCGAGAAGGGGAGAAGAATGCAAATTTCAAGCCAGAGAAGATGTCCCTCTATGTGACCACATCTTGGAATATCCCATATTTGGCGACTACTACCATAATTTAATAGGTGTTTTGGTGGGTTATTGAAGGCAAAATGTCTGCAAAAATTAGTTTGGAATAAAAATTAGGCTTGACTACAGGCTTGAAACTCAAAAAAGTTGGTAGGAAAACGTATTTATAAGTAAAATAGAGTATTAGGGAACATCCATCAATTAAGTCAGACTGGCAGACCATTTTTCGGACCACCATCCACCCTCCCAAATTTCCCTGTCAGAAAATATCAGAATCCTATTTGAAAAAAGATTCGCTAGAACGAGAGGCGAGTGTCGGTTCCCGAAAACGGCCTGTCAGTCTGACATAATTTATGGATGTTCCCTAAACACAAGTTTCGAAGAGCGGCAATGACCCAGGTAAAAGGAAGGTAGCAATGTGGGTACTTTGTAACATTGGGTTTTTCAAAAGTAACTATAAATCTTGTTTAAACGTCTCATTAAGGTATATTTTTACTACGATAGATAATGTTATTTAGAGTCTTATTACTGAAAAATGTTAGAATTTCAAAAATCTCACCACAGGTTTTGAAAAATTGTCCCGAAGTTTCAAAATGTCACTACCTGCAGCTTTATTCACCTAAGCTTACAAAATGAAAATGCATAATATTCAAGGGTATCCTTCCCCCTCTATTTCTTAAGCAGGTCCTTTAGCGCAGCCACTTTTATCCCATCAAAGCCCCTTAATTTTGCAAGAGTTTCTGGCTTCGAGATGCACCATCGTCTATTAGAAGGTGCAGAAAGAATATCTCTAACTCAATAAAAAAGGCACTACCATTTTCTGCCGGAATTTTGAAGCTAACAAAACATTCAAACACCAGCCACAGGCCTTATGGTAAATCCTTTACAAAATGGATTTCAGTTGAACCATTTTCCACATACCAGATGAAGATGATTGCTAGAATCAGCGAACCAGCGATACTAAAAAGTAAAATTACGTCGCTTTTGCGATAGTGGATCCCACTTACATAACACCCGAGACACCAATAGCGACTATGTGCCACAACAATAGCGCTTGAGAAGGAGTTTCAATTGTCTGCTCGTTCGCAGTCTGAAGAAACTCGTATTCAGAAGGCTAAAATTATTAGATTGAATTGAATCGGAAAAAGTGGGTCACTTACAAAGCGAACAGAGACATCACAGTCGAGATTGCCGGACAACGTGAAATTAGCCAGATATCCTGCCTGGTTGCTCTTGTCGTTCATCTTGAAGTTGGTTGGGCAGATCAAATATCCTTTTTCTTCACCCTGTGCATTCTGTAGCTTTGTGCGACCATCCTTTATTGAGATTTTTATTTCATCCTCAGCCCGTCGCCCACCACCTAAAAACAAAATTATTGACTTCATTTAAAAAAGGATACAGAATACCATCTTCCCCCAAACAAAAAACGTTTTCTGGCCAAGAGAAATGAGTCGTACATCCATCTGTGTAGGAAAACTGAATCCTATCCTTACATTTGCCAACCGGTCGATTTGCGATGAAAGAGATGGCTTGCTCGTGCGGAATAACCAGCTCGACTTTTGCCAATCCAGAATTTTTCTTGAGCTTCAGCGTGCTAACCATGCAGATAGTTAACTATAAAGACAATCAATAATCACTCACATGATTCCCGAGCTGTCGACTGAATAAGGCAGCTCTCCCACCGACAAGTCACCATTGAAAGCATCAGAAGGCATGGAAGAAAGAGCCCTTGAGTCAAAACTGTAACCGAAAACACAGATAGCAGCAGCCAAGAGAAGAAACTTCGAGCAGTAGCTAGCAAAGCGAAACATAGTACCTGAAATAACAAGAAGCGTATATTTGATCAAGTGACACAACCGACAGCTACAGCGTCAAAAAGCAAAATGAACACAGCAACGAAGAAAAATTGTTCGACAAAAAATTGGTAAAGACGTTTCTTCATATTTTAGCATTTGGGTTTTCAGCGGAATTTAATTTTTTTTTTTAATTTTCTCGTTTTTTTTTCAATTAGGCAATCCAAATAGACTAAAGCGCCGTTTTCGTCTGTCTGTCGGGACGGTCAATTTTTTTGACTTAAAAACCCAATATTGTTTTTATTTTTTAATGCTTTTGTAAAAAAACGCTCTGTTACGTTGTAGGGCAGAATCTCAGCTGCCTTTTAAAAAAAAAGGTTGCTGTAATGAGTCTGATCCGTTAGGGCTGGGCACAGGCCGGCCCGGAACCGGGCCGGGCCGCTATTCCTCCGGGCCGGGCCTAAAAACTTCAGGCCCGCGGCCCGGCCCGGTAAATCTAATGTAACCCGGAATTTCCCGAATTTTAAAATTGTCAATTCACAGTTTTATGAAAAATATATGTTTTTATTTGTATTATAATAATTCAAAGAGAAGCGTTCAAATCTGAAAAAAAGTTCAGAACAAAAATTGGCAAAAAATTGTTCCGGCTCTATGTACCAAGCATAAAAAACAAGTAAAATCGATAAAAACCCAAAATCGGTTAGCACTAACAGACTATTCTTTTATAACAACCGCTATAACAGAAGAAAAAGTGGGTATATGTACTCACACATTTAAGCTGTTGAAGAGAAAAAATGTATATACACGTGTAAATAGGAGGCTGGAAAAAGTTTGTATTTGGTATATTAAGACATCAAAGTTTGTCACACCAGCAATAATATTCTGAAATTTCGCAATTTTGAAAAAAAATTAGAAAATAGTGTTTTAGAAATTTCCGGACTTTTCGGGCCGGGCTCGTTCCGACACCCTTCCGGGCCGGGCCGGGCTTTCATGATAAAGCAGCGGGCCGGGCCGCCCAAAAACCGGCCCGTGCACAGCCCTGGCTGGCTATCAATTTCAAGCTCGGTACTCACCCAAAGTTTAGGAAAAAACCGCGGATTTTTCATTGATCACTTGAGAAATTTTCTATTTCAATAAGGCTTTTTCAAAAAAGCGCTCTGTTACGTTGTAGTGCAAAATCTTAGCTATCTCTTAAAAAAAAGTTCGCTTCGAGATCATGCTCCGTTAGGGCTGGCTATCGATTTTTAGGTAACCTGATACCCAGGCAGTTTTACTAACATGGTTATACTGAAATAAGCGTTTACAGGACCCTATAGTAAGGATTTCCGCGAATGCGGCTGGCGCTTTCCTAGTACTTTTATTCTGGCGCAAATCCACTTTTTTGGCGCAAATTTTTGTTTTGCCTGATTATCTTAGATTTTCTAATCTTTTTTCAAAGCAATAACAGCATAAGATAGCCCTGCAAATCTAGTTTCTAATGAGGTATGATTTATTCCAACAGCTTGTCAAAATCTATCACAAAAAGGTGAAAGTATTAACTAAGTTATTGCTCTGATTTGCTTTATGCAACTCCCAAGTTGGGAGTCCCAACCACCAGCTTCATTATATTTATGCAAGACTCAAACACACCCTGATCACCGCATTCCTGGGACAGCAGCAAGCACAGCATACAATCCTGGTCCAAATACCACTGGAGCGGGGCTTGCACAACAATACTTTGACTGGAAGCTTGTAGGTCGAACCAATTGTGTCAGAATTTAATAAGTACATCTTCTGCTGGTCTTCATTGCTCGCCATAATGGCTAGTCTTCCTCTCTAAAAATTATCTTCAAAAGCGTACGCAGAGTATTTGAAGAAAAAAATTCAAGATACGGTAGGCATCGCAGTTTTGAGGCTTTTTTTTGAAATTTTGATTTTGCTCACAAAAATTCTATTTTTATAGAGTCTTCGTTAATTTTTAGGACAGCTTAGTAAAAAAAGCCAATATTAAAATTTTACACCAAATGACTGTAATCGCGCATCAAATTTTATAATGGATTTCATCTACTTTCGATGGATTGTTTGTACTTTTATGCAAAATTACTCTTCATGCAAAATGATCATTAGTAAGACATCCATTTTTCAGAATGTTATTACTTCAAAACATAGTCATATTTCAGCAACAAAAAATTTTAAATTTTTTTTGCTTTGGATTCGCGAGACAATTCGGCTTACTAGAACGGCTCCGAAAACAATGGTAAAGGGGGTTCTTTATATAAAAGTACGACAAATTTTGGAAGAAAGGGTCGAAAAATAATCTTAGGGCAGAATCCGAACAGTTCACATAACATAAATAATCTGATCAAAACCAAAACTTAAATATTGAGCTATCATAAATATCTTTATTTTTTCCGGCTCAAAAACAATGGAAAGTCACCGCCAGCCAAAATACTTCAGTAAACAAACCCCGCATTTTATTGTTTGGTATAAGTAAACCAACTTACATGTTGGGAAGCCAAAATCCGTCAGGCTACCTTACACTTCCTTCCTGCACCAGCATTGGCCATAACAAGCAAAAAGGCATTTTGGGACAGGATTCATTGGAACAAAACCAGAAGCAGCAAATATGTTTATTCATGTCTCCCCTGCCCCACCACTCACAAGCAATACCAATAGAAGCAGCAGATACATACACGCATATGAGAGCAGATCCATTGCTAAATGAAATAAAGCAGCATAGCTACACACACTGCTCCCAAAAAACAATATTATCCCCAAAATTTAATCAGAGAAGAACGAGGACAAATGGCTGAGAAAAAAAAATAGTATGCATGTAAATCTATGATATGGGCGCAAAAAAATCGGTGATCAAAGCGTGACAAAACAGTATGGTTGGCGGTTCGGGTACCCGTTTTCGGTTTTTTTATCCGAAAACCAGAAAAATTCCGGTTATCAGTTCGGGTAACCGAACCGAAAATTTCGGTTTTTAGGTTTTCGGTTTCGGTTCGGGTAACCGAAACCGAAAATGTCGGTTACCCGCCAACCTTACAAAACAGAATCATATCTTTATCTTCTTATTTCCACCTTTGCTATGACGCTGCTTGGTCCTGTATGAAACACTCACTTTTTAGGTCAATTTTTGCGATCCTCAATTTTCGAAGTTGATGTCTTCTGATAGGAAACCGATTGTTGGCTCAGGGAATATGCAATAAAATTTTGAGGTTCCGCCGGCGAACAAATTTTTTTAGTCAAAAAAAATTTTTCAAGAAGGAAAAAAAATTTAGCAAAAAAATTCGATCGTGTCCGATTATTCAATGTTGTGCGCCAACTCCTTGCTCGTCGAATAAAAAAGAAAATTAAAAAAAACGACTTTAAAGTAGGGGCACTTTTATGAAGGTACTCAGTAGGGTTGGATTCGGTCGGTTTTTTTGGATCGGTCGGTTAAAAAACCGGTTTTTTTCAAAGCCGGTTTTCGGTTCCGGTTTTTCCAAAAATTTTCGGTCGGTTAACCGAACTGTATCCGATTTTTGTTGCAAATAAACCGGTATTTTGTTAAAACCGGTTTTCGGTTTTCCCGGTTTTTTTGAAACCGGTTTTCGGTTTTCCCGGTTTTTTTGAAACCGGTTTTCGGTTTCGGTTTATTTGCCAAAAAACCCGGTTTTCGGTTAACCGACCGGTTCGGTTAACCGACCGAATCCAACCCTAGTACTCAGAATCGAAAAATCCCCAAAATATGAATTGAATTTGAAATAAATTGTTTGTGGTCTCGCGAGGAATTCAAAATTCAACCAGGAGTTTTGTTTTTAAGAGTAGTTTCTAAAGTAAATCGACCACGCTGAGCACAAATCCGGTGTTAGAATCACAGGTTTGCTCATCAAAAATTTTTTCTCGAAAATTTTTTATCTAAAAAATTTCAAAAAATTTTGAATTTTTTCAAAAACATTTTTTTGGCTCGAACACACTTTTAAGCGCAAATATAGCCAAAAAAGGCAACGCAGGTAGTGTTACTTAGGTGGTTTTAAAGCCGAACCACAAGGATGACCCGAACGACAAAGATACACCTGAACCACAAGCGGGTACCCGAATCACAAGGATACATCCGAACCACAAAGATACACCCGAACCACAAGCGGGGACCCGAACCACAAAGATACACTCCAACCACCAGCAGGTACCCGAACTAACGGGTACCCGCATCAAAAGGGTACCAGAACTACGTGAATAAACCCGAACATGTTGAAGAATGTTCTGTGAAATGTTTTGTGGAATGTTCTGTACAATTTTTTGATTGGTTTTGGGGCTGACGCGCCATCGACGCAGCGGCGGCTTCTAGCCTATATTTACTAGTTGCAATAGCAACTAATTCGCAATTGCATAGCCCTGCAAATCTACAGTTAGTAGTTTCTAATGTAGTTTCTAATGAGGTATGATTTATTCCAACAGCTTGTCAAAATCTATCACAAAAAGGTGAAAGTATCAACTAAGTTATTGCTCTGATTTGCTTTATACATTCACCTTTTTGTGCTAGAATGTGACGAGCTGTTGTAATAAATCATACCTCATTAAAACGAATCGCAGGGCTATCTGATGGTGTTATTACTTTGAAAACAAAAATTTTGACTACACCAAACTAGTGTGAACATCCCAAACTACTCAGATCTAGTCCAACCAACTCAAATCATTCCACACAACTCCGAACCATCAGCTTTATGACATTTATGCAAGACTCAAACATACCGTGATTCACCGCATTCCTGGGATAGCAGCAAGCACTCTTTGTACTTTTGTACTTGCGTGCAAAAACCGCGGTCCTTTAAAAATGCTTGTTTCGTACTGTGAAAGTCATGTAAATTCAAGCAATAAGCTGGCTACACCAAATTTTCAAAAAGCAACCTGCATTATCATAATTCTGGGGCCTCTCTGGTTTATCCTCCTCAAGCACGTAAACAAAATTTTTTTTCAATTTTTTTCCTGAAAGTGGCTTCTAGGGATAAAAACATGCGAGGAATCGATTGCGATCATCAGAAAAGCAGAAAACGGCATTTGTTTCCTGTAAAAATACAAATTTTAAAGTTAAATGCGTTTATTGTGCTCAAAAATGTTAAAACAATGATGCTTATTTTAATAGTAAAACATGCGTGTTTACAGGCAACAAATGCCGTTTTCTGCTTTTCTGATGATCGTAATCGATTCCTCGCATGCTTTTACCCCTAGAAGCCACTTCCAGGAAAAAAATTGAAATTTTTTTTCACGTGCTTGGGGGGGATAAACCAGAGTAGCCCAGGGGTGGACACGGGCCCAAAAATTCACGGCCCGGCCCAGCCCGGCCCGTGGAAATATGGACCGGCCCGGCCCGCTCAGTTTGAGCCACGGCCCGGTCCGGGCCGGGCTTAAGCCCGAAGCCCGGCTTAAAATTTTTGATTAAACTTTCAGTAATTGCCTCCGAAACTTTTACAAAATTGAGACAATTACAATATAATGATTATAAATTATAAATATAAAATGATCCGTGCTTTGTCGCATCCTCTTCCTCAATGGAATTGCACCCTCATTGTCTCTTTCATCTTCGTCATCAGACACTGTTGGTGTAGTATGCGTTTCCATCGTTGAGCTTCTCTACCTAAAAGGGTAAAGCAGAAACTCAAGAGTTTGACTATGCCGAGCGACAGTGTAGTCATTTAGCTATCAAAAGAGCAATCCCCACAAAAGGACTAATCGAAGAGTCCACCATCAAGGTTTGAAGGGTCAACTTTCAGTCAACAATACAGTCAACCCTCCCAATACAGTCAATTCTCAGTCAAAAATACTTTCAACTCTCGTAATACAGTCATTTCTCGTAATACAGTCAACTGTCAATTATTATCGGGCTTCGGGCCCAAGCCCGGCCCGGCCAGGCCCGGGCCGGGCCGGCCGGTGTCCACCCCTGGAGTAGCTCCCATAATTCTTGATAAAAACCCTCAAATTCTAAATTTCGAGCTAATCTAAAGCAGTGCAAAGACCATCACTGCAAACTTTCCTAAATCCACAGAAAGACCAGCAAAAGTATACTTTTATTTTCACACCTATCAACCAAAAAAAAACTGCCTCAAAATTCTCTCATGTTTATAATCGAATCTCGTACAATTCTTTACTCCATTGCCTTTCCACCAAATTTTGCTATTTTTCTGCATTGAGGGCGTTGCCAGTTCCCAACCGCTACTGATACTATCATAGTGAATTTTTTTAATTCTGGTTTTATTGAGTAAAGGGAGCAAAAGGTCCAGGATCTGGGTTAGCGTCAAAATCAATATTGTCATCATTTTTATAAAGCGCCTCCAAAAAATTTTATATTTTTTCTGACTTGCTTTGTCTCTGACTAAGTGAAAACACCCACTCATACTGAGTCAGTTTTTTGGGCCATCGATAACTGTGGAATTTCTTGTGGTTGGTGGTTGTTATTATTTACTAGGGACCACAGGCGCCTATCGGCGCCTCTATAGTAAAGTACAGTACAGTTATTTGTATAGTACAGTTATTTCGAAATTTCAATGAGGGGCTATGACTTCATTCATAAAAATAGGTATATCCCCTATCCGCTTTTTTTCGCCTGTTCTTTTTTTTTAAACGAAAGCTGACATTCTGGGGAACACGATGGTATTAGCGACAAAAGTGATTTCGCTATCTACGACCGGTTCTCGCCTTCGAAGTGAAAAAGCGTTAACCACCCATGCACCCACCCACACATGCCAAATACTATATAAGATACAGCAGTAGCGTCAAAACAACTTTTGGGTTCCAATTCTTTGCTAAATTCTGCATTAGAATGTGCCGGCCTTATGGTCAGGGCTTCGAAAATTTCAAATCCAAAATTTCTCTTTCAACAGTTAATATTTAACAGGGAGTAAGACCAAATTTCCACTCCTTAACACGGAAAAGACCGTACGTCCTGAAGGTACGTTCTGGTACAGAATTTTACGCTGAACACAGGTGGAAAAAATTTACAAAAAATCACTATATGGTGGTCAGCTGCCCTTGTAAACCGACCAAGTCACGATTTTTGCCTATGCAACTACAAAGAGGTAGAACATGCCAATTTTTCAATAGGTTAATCTAATTTTATGTGCAAACGAAAGCGCAGATTACGAGCTTTCTAATGACATATTGTTGAGGTAAATTTTAGCTTGAAGAAATCATGTGTTTTTTTCGAAAACGTTGTTCATACAAAAATATGCACAAAAAGTGTGAAAACGCCTTTTTTGTCAATGATAGATATTATTCGACATAGCAGGAAAAACTGCACAGACGGTGCTCTGAAATAATCCAAAACAAGGCTTTTAGAGCGTTAAGCAAGCGTTCAAAAGTATATTACAAAAATTATCTTGACCTAAAACTTTGATTTCGGTGGAGAAACCTATCAAAAACGACATTTCATTGAAAGTCAGACTTTAGTCAGACGATGATTTTTTTATCGATCTAAGCAAAATGATGATAATATATTTCAATGAAACGCTAGAAAAATTGTTATTCTATAGATGACATTAATGTAGGTCTTAGTTGTTCGTAAGCAAGTGGTGTGAGGTGGTTGTGGCTTCCTTTTGTAATTTTCTCAAAATTTTATAGCATATTTTCTGAAAATAAAAATTTTGGTGTTAGATCACAGGTGAAACTTGTTTCACCTCTTTTTAACAGGTTCGAATAAGCGTATTGGTAGCATTTTCATGGATGGACGGTTCTGGTTTTGTTTTACGTGGGTTAAAAATCAGTAGTCAAAAAAATATTTGTTAAAGTTGTTTACCAAAAGATAGCCAAGACTTTGACGAATCTCTTTTTTGCTAATGGTAACTGAATTTTTAAAATATTTTGTTGATCTCAATCTAAGTAAAACAAAACCAGAACCGTCGATCCATGAAAAGGCTACCAATACAATTATAGCAGATCTAGTGTAAAAACCAGCTAATTTCAATGCCGCTATTTTGTCAGCCATCTAGTTTGAAAGCCGCTATTAGGAAAACCCGCTATTTTAAAATCCCCAATTTTGAAAACCGTTATTTTGGAAATGGCTCAAATTGAAAACACCCGTCAAAATATGTAAATCTCCCGTCAAATTTAAATTAACTTAAATAGTTTCTTACTTACTAAGCTTACTTAGTATAAAAATGTGCATCCTCACTAAGTAAGATCAAATCTTTTTACAAAAATCACTCTGAACAAAGTCTACCGTCGATTGGACATTTGCCGGTTGGTTTCTTTGAAGTTTGTTGTCTTTTAAGTAACCTTAACACTCTCGAATCTTTTTTTCTATACCACCCTTAGTTTTTCCAGATGATTAATTCGTCAACTTAAGTTGATCTCTTGGTAGTAACTTTCACCTCTCATTAACAATCACCTTCGGCCGGCCACCAGGATAAACGTCATAAAGAGATTTTACTTTAATTTGGCTAAGTACAACTTTATCCATTCTTAAATTCATATGGTAACTTACACGTGATCAGTGTTGTAAAAAACTAAAAGTTGGCACCGGCACCGGCACCAGCACCGGACATACCGCACCGGCACCGTCTTAAAACACCGGTGCCGCACCGGTGCCGGCACCGACCACTTGAAATGTTAGGTAAAAAAGATAGTTTTTTGAAAGATATCGTAAGAGACAGCAAAATGAGCGAAAATGCAAAATTTTGTTTTAATGAAAGTTGAAAACGTCATGCAAATATGGCAGCAATAAAATTAGACAACAGTTAGCTTAAAATGTGTGATTAATTATAATTAATTAGAACTCTTTTCTAATGTAGTTACCGGTGTGTCTTTTTATCATTTCGACGATGTCCAGTCCAACAACCATTATTTTCTGTTTTGATGAATCATAATAGTGCCCTACGATTCCTAGATAGCTATGAAGCATACCCTTAGTCGTCACAACGTCGACAGTCAAAGAGAGTGTTTTTTCCAGCTGCATGAATTCCTTTGTTTATCTCTATATAGTATTAGGCATGTCTCTGTGACGCTCCATTTTGTCACTTTTGTTCGTAACGCGATTTATCATACTTTTTGTGGACACGATGTAGAAATCTTGGTGTCATTCGATAGCCCTTTAACTAGGGAAGATCAGATACGTGTTGGTTTTTTCACATCGCCTTATTGGACAAAAAAATTTGGGCTTAAAAGTTGGATAAGTTTATTTTTAGGATTCACATTCAGCTTTTGTTCGGAACTTTTGTTCGTAACGTTTTTAAATTGGCGCCAAATAACTGGGCGCCGATATTAAAAATTTACAGCTTAAGAACAAATGGCGCCTAAGGCGCCAGTCCAAACTAGTGCTGTAATATAATGACTGGATTCTTGCGCTTGGTTGGAGTCAGTAGCTTTAAGCAGCTGTTTGTCAATGCCGCAGGTATATTAGGTCTCTCCTGGTTGTCCGATAAACTCGTGGACTGGTGGGAGGACGGAGAAGAACATTCAACAGAGCCTACACCACCTCCAATGACCAAAGCTGAGTGGAAACTCCACGTAAAAGAAATCTTGATTCAAATCATAAACATGGAAATTTGAATCGGCATCTGTGAACAATATCTGTTTATTGACACTTTTTAAGTAACATCCTGTCGTTTTTTACAAATAAAAGCTCAGCTTGTCTTAAAATTGATCACAACTTTAACAGAAAACAGATAAAAAATACGGCACCACCTCAAAAAATTCGCGCACCGGCACCAGCACCGGCACCGGACCTTTTTTGGCACCGCACCGGCACCGCACCGGTGCCAAGTCAAAATTCGGCACCGGCACCGGTGCTTTTACAACACTGCACGTGATCACACTATCCAAACCAGGATCATCTTTATTGACTGAATAAACGATAACAAATAACGGTGATAGACAATTTTCAAATAAATTCTAGTGCTCGTCCTATTTTTTTTTCTTCGACCTCTTTTCTTTCGTGGCTCAAGCGGCTGTGGCAGTGGATTGATCGTCTCTTCGGTCTCCATCAATAGCAAAGTATGTTTGCACAACTCATCTTTGATGCCAACTGGACAGGTGCAGCAAAGATATCCAGGGGAAGACATGTGATTTCTTAAGCACGTAGAAAGACTGACGAATAGTTATGTACCTGGATATATTAGGTTGTCTCAAAAGTTCGCACCGTTTCACAGTCAAACGTTCAAATAAAGCAAAATTTCAAATTTTATTCAAAACAAAGCATAACAATTAATCAACAAAATAATCTCCATCAAATTCCACAACTTTCTCCCAGCGTTCTTGAAGACGACTGATTCCCTTGACATAAAATCCGGCTGGCTTTGAAGAAAAGAAACGATCCCAGAATCAGCCCAGAATCAAACAAAAACAACATAACGTGGCGAATATGATTGCTATCCATCTAAAAACAATAAACAATATGGGCTGAGCAAAAAAATAAACGAAAAACTGAAAAACATTGCAAAATAAACACAGAGAACTTTTTAAAACTGTACAAAATTTTCAACAGGGGGGACCAAGGGAACGCGGTGCGAACTTTTGAGACAACCTAATAATTTAGTAAAACAAACATCCTATTCAGTATAAAATTTCTACCTCTGCCAAAATTTAAATTTGCATAAATTTACATATTTTGTTTTAAATTTAAATTTGACGGGAGATTTACATATTTTGACAGGTGTTTTCACCTATAGCCTTTTGGAAATACGCTATTTGAAAAGCCGTTATATTTTGAAAAACGTCCATTTCGAAAACCATCTATTTTGTAATGACGGTACCACCAAAAAAGCCGCTCGTTCTTGACTAGAGTCAGCTAACCAATTGCCTTGGTGCGCCAAGATAAAATATCATAACTAATATCATAATATCATACCACGTTTTGATCAGTAAAGGTGGGCAAAAAGGATCTCTAAATGCATTTTCAATCAAGAGTCATAAAGCCCCCTGCCCCTCTTCGGGACTGCAGGTGGTTGAAGGCTTGGGGTTGAGATGGCACACCCACATACCTTAGACACAAATCACTAGAAAGTGACTCTGGATGCATGAAAAAGCATGCATACAAGAGTTTCTTTATGCGGTAGGCCCAGCTAACAAAATGTTCAAATCCTATCTTTTTTGGTGTTTTAAACATATCCAAGTACCCCTTTCGGTTTAATTAGCTTGGGTGATAGGCAAAAAAGTCAAAAACTGAGTCGATCTGCGTTTCCAGAATTTCGAAATCGTGCGAGGACAAAAAGTTATGGCGGTTTAAAAGTGTTCAAATTTCTTGGACCACCCTGTAGAAGAATGTTTTGCTTATAGTGCCGATTTATTTTCTATTATGTGAAAAACGATCCTCAAAAATCTCAAAAAAAAAAACAATGGTGTATTTATGTTTACGGTGCAAAATTAAATTTCGCTTTTATATTTTGAATTTAGAGTGAAAAATTAACCGCGCAATCGCTCATCGGCACTTGTGCACTTGGGAGCAGGGTGACCATCTTGCCGCTTTTTAGTCAACTTGCCGCTTTTTTGACATTTTTGCCGCTTTTTCGAAATAAAAAAGCGGCATTTAAAAGGGAATATTAAAAGAGAATATGAACACGATTCTGGCATCTGTTTAATCGTTTTGCTGGTGTTTTGGTGAAAAGATTCCTTTATACTTCTTTATGTCTCAGCGATAGCTTTGCTTCTATAATTTGCACCAATTTTAGCTTCCTTGATGTACAACATTTTCAAGTCTGCAACGAAGAGAAAGCCTCCTGAACAAGAAGACGAGACGGAAGAAGCAGTATCAATCGGCGATGAGTCTGATCATGAAATGGATAGAAGGAAAGCATCGCACGACAAGCCGTCTGGTGGAATCTCAAAGTGGCGCTCCGAATATGCGGTCAAGTATCCCTTCATCGTTGCTTCCAAGAGGGGGTCCGGAATTTTTCCAATGCGAGGTTTGCAGTGTGGATGGAAAGCTCTCCAAGAACGCCAAAGGGAAGATAGAGCAACACATTGGGACCAAGCAGCATAAGGAAGCTCTCGTCGCTCGACATCAAAGCCAACCACTGACAGGATTTATCAAAGCAGTTGGAGTAAGCAATTATTTACGTTATTTATCCTAATCATGCAGTGATTTTTTCAGTTGGATGAGGAGTATAGAGCAATCGCGACAGAATTAGCATTCGCTTACCATACTGCCAGGCACAATCATTCGTTGAGGTCCATGGATTGTTCATCAAGGCTAATTCCAGCATTATTTTCGGATCTGTCTGCACAGCGTTTTGCCTCGGCTCGGACTAAGACAACCGCTCTCATCAAAGGTACATGCTTTTAATTTTTGGGACATTAAAAATTTTTTATATAGGTGTGATCGATCCGTATTTGAAGCAGAAAATTGTCAGCGAGATCAACGAAGAAGGTGGCTATTTTTCAATTGGGCTGGACGCTACTCCTCGCAACGACATTCGAATATATGGATTAGTTGTTCGGTAGCTTTATTGATTTATGTCTGTTAGGGGCCAAACAATTCCTTTTTGTTTCAGCTACCTCACCAATTCCGGACTTAAGAATCGCGTGCTAGAGATTGTAACCGTATTTTCTCTAATAAGCCGAAATGTCGGCCTATTAGAGAAAATACGGTATGGTTTTTGAGTAATTTGACTTTTGACGCCAGACTTGAAATCAGCAACAAAGAAGCCAAAATAAGTAGCGCGCCACCAAGTGGGGTCGAACCTGCGCACTGTTTTGGCCATAAAACACAAACGCTGATACACTGCATCCCATTTGAATAAATTCGATAAAAATGAGTGTATCGACACTCTGGAACCGCACATCTGCGCTGCGGATGGCATGGTAAGCCAAAAATGTAGAGAGTTAGGTGTTTAAAAAAAGTAAATTTTGTCTTCCCGATTTTTTCTAAACTACAAAATTTATAAATATTCTAAATGGTTCAATGGAGTCAGATAGCTCAATAGAAGCTGAGATCCTGGGCTATAGACAAAGCGTGGCAGGAAAAAGATTTATCCCAAAAAGTCATAGACAAATGCAACTTTCGGTCCTATACGAGAGGAGGACTGTTTTTTGCCGTGGCCTCTGTTTTTTTGTTATTTTTTAGGCTAGGCAAGGGTAGGCCAGTGTATGTTAAGACAGACTTGAAAATACTTCTCGATGTTTAAAAAGTAAGAAAAACATGTTTGAGTCTGTCCTAACATACGCTGGATAACCCTTGCCTAAGCCTAAGCCTGAATCTTTAAAATCACAAAAAAATCAACAGGGGGAGTCCTACTCATGCATGGGGTCCAAATTTTAAATTAGGAGAAATTAGGATGCAAAATTAACGGTGCGTAGCCTTTTGGCCCCTTTTTCTCATTTGGGAAAAAAGGGGCCAAACGCCTCTACGCGAAATTAACTACTGTCCGAACTAAATAACACTCGTTTGAAAGTCGCTCAAATCTAAAAATACTTCTAGGCACTTCTATTTACCAATGGAACTATTCCGAACTACAAAACAATCAGCTAACCACAGGACGCCCTATAATAGCATATAGAATAGAAGATATTCGAATAGAATACGACAACAAGAGCTATGAATTAAGCATTGCACCTTTTCTTCATACAGTTCTTGATTTGAAAAATAAAATAAAAAATAAATTGAAGCAAAAAAACAATGAAGTTATGCCTACAAAAGACCAACATTTAGAATTTAACGGCCGCATTCTGCAAGATGGTCGTATGCTTTCATATTACGGTGTCACTCAAAACTCAAAATTTAATTTAACAAAGTGTATAACAAAAAACAAAGAAGCAAGGCGAATTTATTGTTATAAAGTACAAAGTGAAAGAAATCCAGGCAAAACAGAACTTTTAGAAGTAATAGGGGAAGACAAAATGTCTTTTTTGGAAGCAGCAATTGCTGTAAGAATTTTTAAAAGAGCAAAAGCAGTAGATATTATACTGCATTTAAATGGTAAAAGATAGTTTTGTTTCCAGTAAAGTACGCCATGTTCGGTTAACCGAAAACCGGACCTAGGACAAACCGGTAAAATTGAAAAAACCTAGATCAGCAAAATTCCTGGGATTTTTTACGACAAAAATAAATCGAAAACCAGGTCTGTGCCTGTCAACCGAAAACCGGGTTTGAAAAAACCGTCGGTTTTAAAAACAAAAATCGAAAAACACAAAAAACTAATATACCCTGTATAACCCCTTCGGGTGCGCAGGAGGCTTGGTGGGTTAAAGATGTGCGCACTGACTTACCTTAGGCGTCATTCCGAGCAAGACTTGACCGAAAAATCATTTAAAGGTCCTTTTTGCGCAACTCCACTTATCAAAACGTGGTAGAAAACCCTAACATAAGGTTGTTTACTAATAGTAAAAACAGAATTTTGAACAAAGATCTAGAAAAAAGTTATGGCCATTTAAAAACCGAGGAATTTATTGTTACACCCAGTAGTTTAAAAGTGGCTTAAAATCTAACAAACATTAAGGCGTTCCTATTAATTTTCCTAATGATGAAATGGCAATGTCTGAACTACGATCGAAACAATTGGAGACAGAGAGCCCTATAATAGCATATCGAAAAGTAAATATTCAAATCAAATGCCTCAACGAAATATGCATTAACCAAACGTATACTATAAAAGTAGCACCTTATCTTGAATCAGTTAATGATTTAAAACGAAAACTTTCAAAAGAAATTGTAAATAAAAACAAAAAAACTATAACTGTGAATCGCCAGCAATTAAATTTTGGGAATAATAATTTACAAAACGAAAATAAGCTTTCAATATACAATATCACTGAGGGCTCAGAGTTAGAATTGACGATAGAGGAAAAGCTGGAAGTTCATCAAAGTCCAATAAAAGAAAGGTTGTTCACAAATTGAACCAGTGAAAACCGAATTTCACCATTACATAATTTTCTCACCTGATTTTTAAAAAAATTTTGTGCTCGGTGCTTTCCCATTCATTTTTGCACCAGCACACAGTTCCCAATAAAATGTTAACTCGTCAAATGTGACTTGAATAAGTTGAAAAATAATTGAAAAAAGTTGTTTCATAAAAACTAGAGACTAAACTATTACTTTGTGGAGGTGATTGATTCTTTCCCATGAAGCGGATAAATTCATGAGTTTCTTTTAAGACTCCATATCTTGCCCTATCGTGCCTTGGAATAGGAGTGATTTCTCAAAATATGCATATTTACTCCATGCGCAGGAAAAAATAGTTTAAAAAATAGTCTCTTTGGTGCTCGGCTCATTTTTGGTCGATTTTCGGAATTTTCGTCGATGGAAAAATACATACGCAAGTATCGGTGCGCAAATGACGTGGTGCGCAAGTGTCGCGTAACCTGAAGAGCACACCATCTAAGCAACACTTTTTTTCCGTTTTTCCAACATAACATGTATTAACTCAACAGCATTTTCTTCCTACAGGGTGTGTCAAAAAAAAGTTTGAACACTCTTGAATTTTCCAACTTTTTTTGTAATTTTTTGTGTCATTGTACATACAAATTTTTACGAATGTCATGCCATAGTAGCTGTGTTTATTCTCTGACAATTTTAGGAAACGGCAAAAATCAGAAAACCAGAAGTTCGAACTGCTTTCGTCTGCTGTCGCAATAAAAAGCAATTGGTTTTCCTGCCTTTATTATTTCGTCGCTTTATCTGCAACTGTTTCAAGTTCCACAGGTAAGCAGTGTTTTTTCAATTTTATTTGTTAGTTGATAAACAGTATTTTACAGGATGCTTTGCCTCTGAAAACAGCTCAAAAAAATGCACGGCTGGTTGAGAAGAATTTTGCCGACTCCAAGAAGCTTGAGTGCGTGTACTGAAGCGGAAGGAAAGCATTTTTAATAGCAGTCTCTCTTTCATGTTTTTTTCGTGTCTGTTAATAGTATATAAAGTTGTGCTGAAATCGTAGGTAATTGAGTAATCAGCAGTGTTGTCCATTTGGCCCGTACGAGCCAAACGCAAGACCCCAAATCGCATGAACTAGCGAGCCATATGGGTTCGAGCCATATGGGTTCGAGCCATATGGCTCGCCTTTATTTTTATTCGCGAGCCAATTGGCTCGCGTACTTGTTTTTTTTAAAGCGAGCCGAACACGAGCCAAAAAGATACGAGCCATTTGTATCGCGAACCATTTGGCTCGCGAACATAATGAACAAATGGTGCGGCTCGCGCTTTTTATGTGAGTTTTTAAGATATCGCCAAATGCTATTTTTTAAGAAAAAATTCTGTTTAAATTTTTCCAATTTGTTAACTATTTTAGGCGCGAATTTATATTTGAAAGCTTTTCTGTTGCTTCTCTTTTAAGATCTTAAAATTTAAAATTTATCTTAAAACTTAAAAAATTTCGTGTTGCATGAATTATCATGAAGCTATCTTTTTTTATTTTTGTTCTTATTATACTTCCGCAGAGACGGGCTTTAACAGAGACTGAAGAATCTAATCGAATTGAGGAATTAATTGACAAAGCGTGTGCTAATGACAGCACTTCTCGAAATAGTTGAGGATGGACTCATATATGGGAGGTACCAGGTGGTTTGCTTACTGGTTGACCTTCAACTTATAATTTGGGGTCGTCCATCTCGGAGTGGGTACTGTTCTTCAAGAAAATATAATGTCTGCTACCACCAGGGGTGGTAGTAACAATCAACGGATAAAATCCGCGGATACAGATAAAATCCGCGGATAGAAATATCCGCGGATAAAAACCCGTAGTAACAATCGCGGATAGAAATATCCGCGGATACGGATAAAATCCGCGGATTTATCCGCGGATAAAATCTGCGGATAAATATTCGTATTGTTATTTATTTCATATAATTTCATTTCGTACTACTTTTCTGTCTTTTCAAAAAAAATTCTAATATTTTTTCATACTTTTTTCTGTCTATTATACATAAGGAAATAATCAATTTATGCCTAAACATATATTTTAATTCACCATCTCATCAATTAGGAAAAAAAGTTTTGAACAATACGGTTTCGATAAGTGTTTCCACTGTGACTGTATGCCATGTTGGTTATATTAATGTCTAGTTGATTTTCTTCAAAATCATCTTCTATCCCATCAAAATGTGGCTGGTTTAAATCAACGGGAGGAAGAGAAATAAGTGAAAATATACAAGATTAAAAAATTCCATATTCATATATGTTTTCAATCTTCCACTTTTGTAAAAAAAATTTCTCGTGTCTCAGGCATCTCATATTTTTTTAATTAATGTTCTTGGCATATTTGTAAAACGCCTGAAAACCTATGTTATCATTGTATCGAAAAAAGGGACAACAATATAACAAACAAATTAATAATGATATAAATTGAACGAGTACCGTATAACCTCTATTAATCCCCACCCTCTAATAATCCCCACCCCTCGTTTTTGACTATAATTTCAGAGTTAAGGCCGAGTTAAGGTGAAGTTAAACAACAAAACGCGTGTTTGAAGTAGCTTATAGACCATCTCTGAATGTTTTGAAGCATACAGTCGAGTCTCGATTTAACGATCACCCTGGGGACACGCCTCAGGTGATCGCTAAATCGAGGTGATCGTTGTATCGAGGTGATCGTTATATCGAGACCTTTATTCTGAAAGAATATTGCTGATCGTTATTTCGAGACTTTCAAAGAGTTAATAACACGTTCAACGTTGTGTGCCGTATTTATTAATGAAAAGAAGCGGAGAACAACAATGCGGTGTTTACTAGGAGAACAAACGATGCTGTGTTTACTAGGAGAACAAACAATGCTGTGTTTACTAGAGAACAAAATAACTATGCCTAACAGTTAGGCACAAAATAATCAGCAATATTTTTCTGTTTCAGTTTCTTCATTCTTTCGTCGGCCAGGGCATCGTCCAATTGATCAAATAGTTTGAGAATGGCTGGACTAGCCTGAAGAAATAAAATTACATTACTCAAAGACGAAAAAATTGGATACACGAAAGATAAACAATGACAAAACTTCAACAAAATATTTTACGCAACAAAAATTTGCTCGAAAAACAATGTGGCAATTCAAAATACGTTTTTTTTGGTTGTGATCGCTAAATCGAGTGTAATTTTTACTTTTGGGACCGATCAAGGGTGATCGTTAAACCGAGGTGATCGTTAAATCGAGTGATCGTTGTATCGAGACTTTCTTTGCCTTAATTTAGTTCAGACCAACCAAACTTGTCTCAGGTGATCGTTAAATTGGGAGTGATCGTTATATCGGGTGATCGTTAAATCGAGACTCGACTGTATCACTATTTGAAAAAATTTCAAAAAAACATAAAAAAAATTTATCCACGGATTTATCCTGCCCCCGACCAGGCTAAGGATAAAATCCGCGGATACGGATATTTATCCGCGGATTTTTGATTGTTACTACGGATTTTATCCGCGGATATTTATCCCTATCTCCGGATAAATATCCGCGGATATTTTGATTGTTACTACCACCCCAGAATTCGAACTTATAACCTCAAAATTTTGAAGGCCCCTCCAGGTGGACGTGCAGCTGGACATTTGACTACAACCAGAAAATTTGGCGACAGGAAAACCTTTTAATATTCACTAATGTATTCAGGACATCGTTTCAGTCAAGATAGAAATGATTATTTGCTCATTCAGAAAAATCCGCTTAAATTTTGGGTCGTCCACCTCGGAGTGGGTATCTTGCCAGAGTAGTGAGATTCTGGGAAAGTATTAGCAAACAATATTTTGGTCTTAACAAAAACCGTTTTCAGCACATGTTTTTGGGTTGAATAGTACAGTTTTTTCAGCCTTTAGATTGGGCATTTGGGCAATTTTACCAAAACTCAAAAAAATTTTGTCCGTGACCAGTGCCAAAAGCCCTTTTTTGCTTTACAGCCAATTGTTTTGGCCATTCGATCACGGTCCATCAAAATTCAAATTTACGTTCGGTTTAAAATAAACAAAACGCCATTCAAACATTTTCCTACATTTTCTAAAATTCTCAGTAATCTTCGACCACGATATGAATTTTTTTTTTGAAAAACTATTTTTAGCAGAAATTGAAGTTTTCGACCCTACCGGAGTATACCCCCCCCCCCAAATGAAATTTTTTTTAAAGTATTTCCAAACACCCTATATCAACCTAAAATCACCTCAGAAGTTCAAAAAAGATATTATTTTTGTGTTCTGGTCAATAAAAAATTGAGTTTTGGGCATTTTGAAATTTCGACCATTTGGCTGTTTCACCATGTTTTGGTCACTGGAGCTGGGCAAAAAGAGCCTCTAAATGCATTTTTAATCAAGATTCTTGCTCGGAATTTTGTCTCAGGTAAGTGAGTGCATCTCTAGCCGACCAAGCCCCCTGCGCCCCCTTCGGGGCTTGGTTGCTTATACTCCGGTAGCGCCAAGTTTTCATACAAAAGTCAACGCAGCTCAAAAATATTAAAAAATTCTAACTTTATTGTTACAACTAAAATTCACCGTCAATAAAATTGTCCAGGTCAAATAAAACGTTTCGGATAAAACATTCGCTCATAATTTTTTTCAAAGTTTTCTCTCTATTTCCTATACTAGCAAACATTCTTTCGTCTTCATTGATCTTCTTGTGGAAAGCCTCCACTGATTATTCTGACAGGATTCCCCAGAAGCGATGTGCCTTTATAAAGATGGCAACAAAGGTGGTTCCATGATGGAACGTTCCATCATAGAACTAATTTTGCCTGGAACTGCTTCTCTCGTTTCAATTTACCGCCATTTTATATTGAATGCCTAAGTCAAAATAATTTCTTAAGTCAAAGAAGATAGATTTCCACTAAAAATTCCATTTCCTTCATTTTGCAGAAT
The DNA here is from genome assembly GCA_029231635.1 of Ditylenchus weischeri. Lineage (NCBI taxonomy): Eukaryota > Metazoa > Nematoda > Chromadorea > Rhabditida > Anguinidae > Ditylenchus > Ditylenchus weischeri. The sequence continues at coordinate 95,071 of JAMRYI010000146.1, read as the reverse complement.
GTATTCTCCAAAGCCTTTGTCGAAAATAGCTGAGCTTCACGTCTGGCCGTCAGAGTTTGGGTTGCCTTCCATCGAAACGGAATGCCTTCAATTTATGGTCAGTCATTTCCCAGTTTTATTCTTTATTCTTAATCACATTTTGACTCAGGTTGCAGCCAAGTTGTGCGCCGCTCCAATTACTTTTGTTTATGACACCAAACCTTGGAAATCTCCGTCAGGTTTGCTTAATGTGTATAGATTTTTGCTGATATAAATTGTTCTTCAGGCACTTTCCCGTATTTCCATGATGAAAGCCAAAAGATTACAAGCTTTGAGAAGTTCGTCGACTATCTCCGAACTTGCAAGCAGGTCTGTTTTCTAGCACGTCTTTCAAATTTATCTTCGATACCTCATAGCTGTTTTTGATCATTTAGGATGTGGTGCTGGACAATGAATTGGTGGCTGCGCAAATCTGTGAATTCGATGCCTATAATTGTTTTCTGAAACAGAAACTTCAACCTGCAATGGTTCGTTTCTAGCCCTATAGCACCTCGATTTTCACACAATTCTTGAGCCGACTGTGCAGTTGTCTGCATTTACTAAATAATTAGCAACGGTTGACAACACAGTTAACTGTGCAGTTACCTCGAGGTCATCATATGCAAAGTCCAAAGTCGACGAAAACGGACACTTTGGAACGGCTATAGCGCTTTTTCTTTGTTTGTATTCCAAAATTTTATAAGCGCAATTCAGCGTAACTGAATCTAGCGTTTTTATCGGTACACGATGTAAAAAACATGGTTTTTGATTCGTCTTGCTATAAATTGAGTCCAGGCCTGTGACTGGAATCTGGATAATCAAGGTCCCAAATCACAGGGGAAGCAACAAATATCGTGTTTTTGACATTATTCACTCAAAATAGATAACTCTGAATTAATCTGAATTTCGTAATTCAATGAAACAAAAAATACACGGTCTTTCAAAAGTGTCCATGTGTCTCACCCTGATTAGAACTTGTGCTGGTCGAAACTTGTTTTTTCGGTGTTTTAGCACCTGAAACGCATGGAAAACATGTTTTTTTTAAGCTGACGATTAAAAAATTTTTTTGTCCAAAATTCAACTTTTTGGCTTGAAGGATCAAGGTAAACCACCAGGGAAGGATATCCAGATATACTAAAAAGGCATAATTACCGTATTTAAGAGTAAGGGGACGCAGGGGGCTTGGGGTTGAGGTGCGCACACACACATACTTTAGACACAAATCGCTCGAAAGTGACTCTGGATGCGTAGAAAACGTATGCATACCAGAGTATCTTTTTCTTCTCTAAAATGGTCATCTACCAATTAAAAACATGTTTTCCATGCGTTTCAAGTGCTAAAACATTGAAAAAACCAGTTTTTGGGTAATTTTGGGAGGAGGACATAGAAGGGAGTTCAGCGGCTGAACTTCAGCCCTTACACTTAGCTACACAGTTGATTGTAATCTTTAATTGTGTTCTACAGTTGACTTTTTCAGACTCATCTTCTCTGGCTGGACCATGCAAACTACTCTACAGTCACGCACTATTGGTACTAATACTCGTAGCTGTTATTTCCGACCCTTATTTTTGTTGAAATTTCAGGTATTGCTCTAAGCTTCCATTCCTCTACAACAACTGGCACACTGAGAGAAAACGTCGCAAAGCACAGGCCTTCATTAATACGACCCAGAAAAGCAAGGATCAGCTCACTTTGGATGCCATTCAGGTATGTGAATTTTTCGTCAGTATCATTTTTTGCCTTGGAGCACTTCAACTATTGCCCCAGCCGTCGTTTCAACCCTGGCCCCAGCAGTCAATTCAACCCTAGCCCCAGCAGTCAATTCAACCCTGTCAGTAGATTTAATACTTCATTAAACAATAGAACAGTCATGCTCGATACAATAAATTCGGCTACAGTCAAACCTCGTTTTTACGGCACCCCCAAAAGTTCGTTCCCGCCTTGGGTCCGACACTTTATTTAGCTCAATTTTCGAAGTCTTTTGCTAAATGTGATTCGCCAGTCTAGTCCGAAATATCGCAAGGATTCTGTTTCGCCGGTCGTTTTCCAAAATTTTTAAATTTCGTCATAAAGACCCGCGAACCTCGGTAATACGGTTATACGGCACCCCTTTTTGAAAATCTGGTGCCGTATAACCGAGGTTCCTGGTCTTTATGACGAAATTTAAAATTTTGAAAACGACAAAACAGAATCCTTGCGATATTTGTACTAGACTGGCGAATCTAACAAAAGACTTCGAAAATTGAGCTAAAGAAAGTTTCGGAATCAAGGCGGGAACGAACTTTTGGGGGTGCCGTATAAACGAGGTTTAGACTGTAATAAGTCACCTATTTTTCCACATGTAGCGGCGATACAGATACAAAAAACCATCCGAGAATACAACAGTAGTTGCGGTGTCTGTGATTTGCTCAACAGTAGCTTCTATCTTTTTTGTTGACTTGATTGGCCATGGTACAAGAACCCGAGAACCAACGGCAACTCCAGAAAGCACTCCCAAAATTGTAACGTGTCCATCACCAGAAATGACTCTTCGAAATTTCTTTGCAAGTGCTTTCTTACCTGTAAAAAACACATGTTTAAAAACAAAACCAGACAGCAATTTCACATATTAAAAATATAACTCCTCCTGATTATTCTCGGAATTCTGCTGGGGCCAGGGTTGAATTGGCTGCTGGGGCCATAGTTGAACTTAGCCTCATTTTCTGTGAGTATCATTGATAATTAAAGGTTCTGAACACTCTCTCCGCTAAGCTGGCCGACAACAAATACTTTTGTGGCGACAAGCCTTGTTCTTTGGATGCACTTATCTTTGGTTATCTTGCTCCTCTTCTCAGACTGCCGTTACCTAATGATCGCCTGCAGCTGCATTTGTCTTCATGTCCCAATTTGGTATGGTAAATTTTTTCAAGGTCTCTTAGTTCTAAATTTTATCACTTTGCAGGTTCGTTTCGTGGAGTCTATCATCAGCATCTACCTGCCCTTGACTGAGAGTGCTCTGCAAGAACAGACAAAAGCTAAGAAATTCTGGGCCAAACGAAAAGCTGAAGCGCAGAAAGTTTTGGATGAAAGCCACATGAGGAGAGAACAGAAGAAAGTTGAAAGGGAGAGGGCGAAGGAATTTGCTGTGAGTATCTGTGTTTAAATAGCTAAGCAATAAAAGTAAACTATCTTAGTACCGAGATACCATCCTGTTTGCTGCAGGTGCCACTGTCCTCTGTGTTCTGTTCGCTCTGCATTTCGGAATGCTCGAGTTCAGCTCAACCAATTTGGATGATGAACGGATGAATCAAAAGAGACTGAAGAAAATTCGTTAGATTTTTGTTGTCATAGAAATGCTGTTTCTGTTTATTGAGTTTATGTACTTGCTGGTTAGTCCCAATAAAGAAGGTAGGAAGATATGTGCAATCGAGTGTGTTTCATATTTACGCTCGAGATGCATTTTAGTTAACGTCTTTGAAAAAACTTTCTGTAAAGTTTTCGAAAAATTCAAAGTTCCGTGAAATTTCAGTCTTTTAACTGGAAAGTTTTCCAAAGTTTTACTGTAAATTTTCCAAATTTTGTTCTATCCGAACAAAAGTATTACTGAAAATTTTCTATTGAATTCACTTACCGCATACAATTGTTAGGTCGGGTATTCTCTCAGAAATTTTAATCTCTTATTGGCTATCCTGTTTTCTTTAATTATACACCCTGTATTTTTATGCGGGTTTATTTTTTCGCTGTCTCTCAAGTTTTTGAGCTCTGTATGCTCCTATTTGAACAAAATACTTACACTAATGCTTGAAGTGTTTATTTAATTTTGCAATATATTTGGTACTAAAATATGTTTTGAAATAAATCATGATAGGGACATCTATTTTACTTTCCTCTAACTTAAGTAAGTGATATCAGCAGGGTTGTAGATGCAGTATGTGCCGTCTGCATCAGTTCCATTGCTGGTAGACTCCCCACTAGTCACACCCACAAATCGCTTACAGGCATTGACTTCTTGAGCACTAGTACCTCCCAATTTTAGGCCAGTGATGGTGGCTGAGTCGCCGTAGTTAAAGTTGATGCCGGCTATGTACTGGCCAGCTTCACCATTGTATGCAGTCAGATTGTCAATGATCATATGGCGCTCATACTGATTGTCGCAGTTGCCACAAGTTCGTGCAAATCTGACGAATGTGTCGGCCTTTAAATAACAAAGTATTTATGGCGGCGTTTGATTGCAAGTCTAAAATACTTACATAGTAATCGGTGATTGTGGCTGTTCCTCTACCGTTGAACTGGATAATCTTGTCTTCGGCATTTCTGGCACCACCCCCTCGGATAGTATAGGTGACACTGTCACTGGCGAGTCCTGTAAAGTTTGGAGATAACACAGGTAATATTTGGCAGTGTAATACCAGCAAAACCTTCTGCGGTAATACAAACTCCCACTGGGCTACCACCCACCCTAAATTTTTACATAATTCCCAGTAGTAATCCAGTGGGAATTCATAACACACACTGGATTCCCAATGATAATCCATTGGAAATTTTGACTTTTTGGTAACTTAGTGGGAATTAGCTGTTACCCGGTGGAATATCTAGCAATATTTGTATGGTTCAAATATGCCAAATTTTATATAAAATATATCAAAGCTATATGGCTACAAGATAAAAGGTCAAGGGTAAAGGTTAAGGCACGAGTGTCGATCCCAGTGTCGAGTCGACACTATCGACTTAAAAGTAGTGTTCAAGTGTATTTAGCATAAATGAAATAACTTTGTAAAATTATGAATTCAGCATACTGCGGAGTGTCGCCAAGAAAAAAGTCGCAAGTGCGGAAGTCTGGTGCGGGGTTCTAAAATTATTTGCTGCCGATTTGGGGGGTTAATAACATGTCCCCAATATTGTGCGGAGTGCGGGATTTGCGGTATGCGGGTCCCCCACAGCTGCACAGCCCTAATTTTGGGTCTTTTTGTGGTGCGTTAACGTTTTAGCATATTTTTTTAAATGAAAAAAAGGACGAAAGGCAAAAAGTGATTTTTTCGAAAAAAATTGCCTAGGTCCCCCCTGTTGTTTTGAAAAACGCCAATAAGCAATGTTTCAATACAACAGGGGGGACCAAGTCAATTTTTTTTCGAAAAATTCACTTTTGCCTTTCGTCCTTTTTTTCATTTGAAAAAATATGCTGAAACGTCCCTTTACCTTTTTTGTTTCAAAATATCGCAAATAATCTAAAGTACGGCGATGGGGTGCAAGGTGCGAGGTTCTAAAAATTATTGTCTGCCTCAAATATCATGCAGTTTGCGTGGTCCTAATTTTTTTGTTGCGGAAGTATTATTTTTTGGTATTTTTGTTAGTATTTTGCTTGAATCTTTTTCTTCACGGTTTATATTTTCAGTGCATTCAAACTTTCGATATGGACTACTACTTCCTCATCCCGATTGGCATGTTCGTTCTCTTTTTGTAAGCTTTCTTTTTTGTCTTTTATAGCTAATACTAATCCCGTACAATATAGCTGCTTCGTGTGTGTCTTCATGTGTGTAGCAATCGCAAATGTCCGCCGAGCAGGATACTACGATGGTGGATATTATGGAGGCTGCAATGGCGGATATGCAGGCTACAATGGTGGATACGGCTGCTACAATGGCGGATACGGAGGATACGGCTACGGAAATCATCATGGTAGTTGCTGAAGAATGCATGGCCGAGCAAATGAGTCACGAAAGATCAAAAGAGTTGTCTCTGGTTCTGTTAATAATATGCACTACATATGTTCATTTACATGTGTATTTTGTGTTCTTACAACATAAATCTTATTTTGGTTGATCTCACTTTTTTAACCGTAAGGCGACCGTCCAAGGCGAAAATAATCATGTCTGACTGTTTTGTTAAAATTTTTTAATTAGTGCAATATTAACCATGGCTTATTAGCCACCCAGGGTGTGCTTGAACCATTATTATATAAGTGCTCCCTTAATTTTAACTAGGGTTATTATAGAAGTCCTGAACGTTGCGAACATTGTTAGGGTTTGAGGGTAGGCGTACGCTTTTATAGGACCACCTAACATCCGTGGTTTACCTTATATTCACGCTGACCCACCTTAGTTCAAACAGTAAAAAATGCATTTTGAGTTCTAAAATTCCAAAAAAATTGGCTATAGCTCTCTCAGAGTTTTGGAGCCAAAAGTTAGTACCCGATTTAATTACTATGCAATTATCGTATTTCCTCTAATAACACGGACCTTTTTATCCCATATTTTTGAAAACTTTCACTAAATCTGATTTGTCAGTCTAATCGGGAAAATCGCAAGGATTCCGATTTTTTTCGGTCGTTTTCGTAACTGACAACAGTTTTACAGAAAACACCCGTGTTTCTCCATTAAGAGTAGCTTTTTTTTAAATAAGTAGCTACACTAAATCGATAGGCGCGGGTCTTTTCGGCAAAACTGTTGTCATTCACAACATCGAAATCCTTCCGATTTTATGGATTAGACTAACAAAAGACAACTAGCAGAAGCCTTAAAAATATGGGATGAAAAAGTGTCGGACCATAGGTGGGAACGAACTTTTGGGGTTACACTAAAGTCGAGACTGGACTTTATTAGAAAAGTAGAAAAAACTTTGCTTGAACGGCTTCTGTTGTGTTGAAATTTTTGCCGGCACCTTTGGCGCCTACTGATTGAAAAAATAACTCATCCCGCTCTAATAACTCACCCCTCTGGACTCCAGATGTTGGATCCAGATTTTGGATGCCCTCCAGACTCTGGAGGGCATCCAAAAAATACCTCACCCGGGTGAGTTATTAGAGGAAACACAGTAGCACAGCCTGAATCAAAGTTTGGTAGTTTAGTCGTTGTAAGTCGGAGTAACAAGAAACTATGATATTTTGGATCCCAACTATGCGCATTAATTTTTTTTTACAAAATTTACCATAAAGAGTGATTGCATCCTCTCCCACATTCTCGAACCAACAATTTTCAATAGTGCAACCGCCTGTACAATGAATTCCATCAGCAGAGCCTTGAGTGCCTTCTTCTGAACCAATGATACAGTTTCTAAGGGTAGCTCCATTCTCCAGCTCAAACACAGCATCTTGACTCTCGCCGGCACCTCCGTTGCCCAAGAGATCCGGGTTGGGGGTGTAGCGCACCAGTTCACAGTCAAAGATTTGATTGGCGTTGACCACAATTGTGGCATTCACCTTAATGTGTCATTTTTAAACATAAAAAGACGCAGGATATATAGCAATCGAAAGGTACAGAAAGGTACAGAAAAATCTGAGCCTTATTACCGTAAAATTTTCACACAACATTTTTTACTATAGCTTTTAGGTTGTGCGATAATTTATCGCCGATAAATGCGTTCAGTTTTTCTTCAAATAAATTTTTTGACAACTTTTTGTGCGCTACTGGCTTATACCGATTTCTTTTGGGAAGAGAGTAGGGTTGGGGGGAGGGTTGGGATTTTGATAAGCCAGTAGGGTCAATTTTTCGGAAGTTGACCTCTAATTTTGTAGCTCACAATCATAGCTAGCAAATGAAAAGTAAAACTTCTAAAAAATTGTAAATTTTTTATTGAAAAAAAAACAATGACACAAAAATTTCATTCAAAAAAAGCCGAACGCATTTATGGCACAACTTAAGAGGGCTGAAAGCTGTTAAGGAGATAGTCTCGACACGAAGGATTACCCCAAGTTTTGTTTTTGAATGTTGTTTTAAGGCCACATTTTATCGACGATCTGGTGTTGCAGTGTCAGACAAACTTGTGCAGAATTCATACTTGGATTAGCATTACCTATATCAAATTTTGGAATTCCTTCAAAAATGGAAAAGTGGAAAATACCATCGAAAAATATTTATTAGTATTCTATTGCATTTCGATTTTTAGGGCATTTTGAAGGAATTTAGAAATTCTAATATTGATGATGCTAACCCAACTTTAATTCTGCACAAGTTTGATGACATCGCAAAACCGAGTTGTCGACAAAACATGGCTCAAAAACAACATTTAAAAACACAAAACGAAATAATCCTAGTGTCGAGACTATCTCACTGTAACTTTCACCTCTGTTTCAAGTCCTCGACCTTTTGCTACCTTTACTCAGCAAAACTCGAATTAAAGTTTTTACTATGATAGTATCAGTAGCGGATGGGAACTGGCAGTGTCCTGAATGCAGAAAAATAACCAAGAAAGCGGTGGAAAAGGCAATAGAATAGAGCATTGTGAAAAAATTAGTCAAAAATGATGCATTACCAGACCCTTGTGAGAGTATTTAAACCCATTTTCAGGTGGACTAAGAACCATGATTTTTGAGAAGGTTAAGAAGAGTGATCATTGAACACGAAATTCAGCATCTGAAAAAACAATGAATTTAAAGGTTTGCGCAAAACTGTTTCCAACGACCAAAAGTTGGTGAGAATAGTCAAATTTAGGAAAGATTTGTTGACCTCTTTGGGGTTTGGATTTTTATTAATTTTTTACTCGGGATTTGATGAAAAAAATAGTAGAATTTTAAGACAGTTCTTTTGGTTGGTAGGTGTGCAAATAAAAGTTCACTTTTGCTGATATTTCTGTGGCTTTATGAATGTTTGTAGTGGTGGTCTTTGCACTGCTTTAGATAAGCGCAAAATTTAATTTTTTGTAAATTCATCTGGAGAACTATTGCACAGTCCCCTCTCGATTTAGTGTAGTCTCGATTTAGTGCATATTTTCACGATTTAGTTGGTTAATTCAAAGATATAAGGAGCCATACCTTCGATGTAAGGTACTCTCGATTTAGTGTAGGCTTTTTTTCGGTCCGACAAAAGAAAAGACTCTCGATTTATTGTATTTTTTCTAATTTCATTCAATCAAATTGCTGTTTCTAAAATGTACATGTGTTTGTTTTTTTGAAAATTCATCACTGAATATTTCAAAGAAGCAACCTGTAATTAGTTTTCAAATATCTCGATATAGGGCGGTTAATTAGCGAGAGTTGACAATATAGCGAGAATTGACTGTATAGAGAGTGTAGACCAGTGTTTCCAGAAAGCATGAGTGAAGGGGTCAAGGTTAATTGAGCGAAGGGTTGAGGTTAAGTGCTCCCCGAGAAAATTATCAAGCAATTTTGAATCAAGGTTTTTTAACAAATTTGTTGGTACTGCGAACGAACAAACCCGAAATGAAAATGTCGATAAGGATAAAAATCGTAGTGGCAGGAAATGTTACTTTTTCTTCGTTTTTTTCATACCTGGCCACCTGAAAGTACTCTACTACCAAAAAAGTACCGTATACAAATTCAAATATAAGATACAGTCGAACCTAGCTAACCCGTCACCCCTGGGGACCAACTTGAGGTGACGGATTAACCAAGGTGACGGGTTACCGAGGGTGTAGGATTACAAAGAGCAAATATCGATAAGAATAGTTTATTCGAGCAACTAACAATTCAACCACCCAAATCAGACGCTAAACAGTAGGGAAGAAGTCCTTGATTTTACTTTGCTTGTGCGACTTCCTTTGCTCTTAATAAAAGACCTCATCAAGGCGTCGCTGTGATGAAACACAAAGGTTAAAAATATATAGGCGGAAATTTGAAAACTTTTCCGCAATATGCTAGGTGACGGCTTATCAAGGGTAATTTTCTTTGTTGATTGTGGACGGAGGTTGACAGGTTAACAGGGGTGACGGGTTACCGAGATGACAGGCTAATGAGGGTAAGATTAGCGGAATCCCTTTCTCGGCCAACCAAATTTTTTTGAAGTGACGGGCTAGCGGGGGTGACGTTTTACTGGATTGACGGGTTAGCCAGGTTCCACTGTACTTTAATATATGGAGATACCATCAGAGCCCTAATGCGAAGGCCTGAACGCGGAAGCTTATAAGCCCGGGACCAAATGCGAAAAAAAAAAGGTGTAGGCAATGGATTTTACAATTGGATTCACAAATTTTGAACCGGTGACTGTGCATTCATGCTGAAAAAAACAGCTAGTTCTAAACATCCTTATAAGCAACAGCGCAATGGTGAACAAACGTTTTATCTTCATCATCAACAACCAGGTTGAACAATAAGTTATCTTTCACGGAATGTAATCAGAATCGTTATTTTCCTCAATAATGTCTTCAGATGAGCAGAAACAGAAGCAGAACGTTTCAGAAGCGAAGCAGATTCCCACAAGCAGAAGCAGAAAGCTCAAAAGCAAAAAACAGAAGCAGAACGTTTCAGAAGCAGAAAGCAGATTCCCACAAGCAGAAGCAGAAAGCTCAAAAAGCAGAAACAGAAGCAGAACGTTTCAGAAGCAGAAGCAGATTCCCACAAGCAGAAGCAGAAAGCTCAAAAGCAGAAACAAGCAGAACGTTTCAGAAGCAGAAGCAGATTCCCACAAGCGAAGCAGAAAGCTCAAAAAAGCAGAAACAGAAGCAGAACGTTTCAGAAGCAGAAAGCAGATTCCCTGAAAAGCAGAGCAGAAAGCTCAATAAGCAGAAACAGAAGCAGAACGTTTCAGAAGCAGAAGCAGATTCCACAAGCAGAAGCAGAAAGCTCAAAGCAGAAACAGAAACAGAACGTTTCAGAAGCAGATTCCCACAAGCAGGGAAGCGGCTCAAAAAGCAGAAACAGAAGCAGAAGCAGAACGTTTCAGAAGCAGAAAGCAGAAGCATAAAGTTGCAGAAGCAGAAACAGAATGTTTGAAAGGCGAACAGAAATCAGAAACAGAATTTTCGCTTCTGCTTCTGATTGTGGCGATCGCTTCTGCTTTTTAAACTACTGCTCTAAGTCATAAATATCAAAATAAAAAAGTTTAGGAAGTTGACATTAAAATTAAGAAGTTGACATTGAATATAAGAAAAAGTTGATCCTAAAAGTTGATCCCGACTATGAACAGGGCCAATCATCCTTTCCGTTGTGTGCGAATTTTTTCTAAGGATATTGTAAAATGTCAGAGAGAATTCCTAAAAATTTTGAATTTTTACCAACCCCAAACCTCACTGAAATTTGGCGACCATGTCGTGTCGACTATATTCACCCTTTTAAATCTATGATATACCGTATATTCTCAAAAAAGTCCCACTAAAGATCATTTCTTAACCTTTCGAAAATCAGTATAACTGTGGGGCCGATCTCCAAAACTCGTGGGAGAGTAATTAGAGTAGTACGGTAGGATTTTTTTGTCACTTTGGTGATCACTGTGAAAGTAAGTCTGTGTTTTCTCGTTTCTTACTTGTTAGCAGGATACAAATACCGTATTTCCTCTAATTAGCGCCCCCCTTGATTCAAAATCGTGTTTTTGGCATTGTGTTTTTGACACACTTTTTGGTCACTTCTCTCAGGCAAGTTACCAACCATTTTATAGCTCATCTCACTAGCTACAAAATAGGTGGTAACTTGCCTGAAGTGATCAAAGTGGGTCTTTACAATTTAAAACACAATTTTTAATCGAGAGCTGCGTAATTAGAAAATACGGTATATTATTCACCTCTTGTTTACAGTCTGCTGTTTGTATAAACGAAAAACATTGTTTTCCCAGTTTTTCTTCTGTTCTTCGTTAATTTAGAAAAGAGTGCCAGTTCCTTGTTCTCTTGTTAAACTTTTTGTTTCCATCTTGTCATCTTAACAAGGTCTTTAAGATGCAAAATGAGCAACCAAATGTGGGAACGTCGAGGGATTAGTGCTCTAGCAACAATTTATTTATCAAACAAACGCCCACATTTGACGTTTATGCATATGCTCTGGCTTATCCTAATGCAAGCACATCGAGAAACAGGGATGTCTGATGATGTGAGCATTACTACCACAAGTTATATACCACAAGTTATATTATTATTTACTTGAAAAAAACGCTTAAAGTACGGTCGTGTCTCGGTTCCGAGTAATACTTGGCAAAGTAAGGGCATGACTGGATGAGTTGCGGTTGCTCCTCCTAAATTGGCTTTATTTGGAAGTGTTTATCAAAGCATCCTTTTTGAGTACATAACATTTCTCACTCGGATACATCTTTTGATTTGTAATCATTAGTTTGAGGTGGAGTGGCTACCCTTCTCTTTTTTATAAATTCATTTTTTCTCCTATGTGCTTTTATTTGGATGGTACGATGAAGATATTCTGATGAACAAAACTTTTTTTGTTACGGATTTACTTTTTTTGTCACTGATTTTTGTTCTGCCTGTTTCTCTTAAAATTTCTGACCTTTTTTTAAAAGTATAACACCATCAGGCAGCTCTACGATTCTAGTTTTTGGCGATGTATCATTCAGTTGATTTTTTTTTAATCTAGCACAAAAAGATAAAAGTATGAAGCGAGTCAAAAATTTAATTTGGTTCATACTTTTGCATTTTTGTGCTAGGTTTTACAAAAATTTTGCAATAGGTTATGCTATAGACAAAGGGCTCGTTTTGCCTGTTTCTCTCGCTACCCTCTCAGCCCTGGCTACCTGAAAGACCCGCGGGTCTCGTTTATCCGACACCTGATTTTTAAAAAGAGGTGTCGGATAAACAGAGAACAGTCTTCCTTTAAAACTGTTGTTATGTACAAAAGCGATCGGTAAATCTAAATCCTTGCTATATTTCGGACTAGACTGACCGAAGACAACTGGCAAAAGCTTCGAAAATCGAGCTAAAAAAGTGTCGGACCCGAGGTGGGAACGAACTTGAGGGGGTGTCGCATAAACTAGACTAGACTGTAAGTAAAAAATCAAAAAATTCGAGAGAAACAGTAAAAACAAAAATCTGTGACAAAAAAGTATTGTCCTATTGTGAGGCACAAATAACTATTTTCACATTCTTGCAAGCGGTTGCAAAATACTTTAAAAAGGTTGTCTTTGACTTATTTTTTAGATGTATATCCCTGCTGTAAGTATATCCCTCCTCCAAATTAACACTTAAATGGCCGACCATTTATAACAACCCAGATCTTTCACTTTTCACTTAACATTCGGAAACTTTTTTTTGTAAAGTTTGTTCATAGCACCTATGACCAACTATGGTAAAGTATGGGGTATGTTTTGTATGTTATTTGAAAAAATCCATTTTTTCCATGATATGGGTATCATGGCTTTTAGATTTTACATGATCCTCCTAGACCATACTTAAAGACTTTGAACCAACCGTACTTCTAGGCCGATGTTTATGCAAAAACACTGAAATCATGTTGTTTTGTCACAAGACATATTATTTACTTTTTTTGCACTGAGCATTTGTTTTGACAATAAATACTCAAATTCCCGCAAATTTGCGAAATCAAGGGTATCCGAAAATTAGCTGAAAATCAAGAATATATGGGTTCTCAGGCCCAGACAAAACGTGAGTGATTGTTGGGTTTTTGCCTTCGATAAATATTTACACTTGAAGGTAAACAATTGTCTTTAAAAATACTGCTACAGGATAACAGAGGCTATTGCCCCTTCCTGGTAAGCGCCTTTTTTCGGTTGAACCCAAGTGTGTTTTTGGAAATCAACAACCCCAAACTGTCCCCTCTCAAATGTCATCTTCCATACATCACAGTGTATACTCGACTATATCACAATCTAAAGCATAATTTTCAGATAGTTGCAAAATGGCACGTTTGACAATTTGGCCAGCCTCCTCCCTTGCTCACTTTATTGAAGTTTCCGTGGTTGTTGTTATGTTAATAATTTGTTTGCTTTCTGTGCACACCACTGATGCAGCCAGTATTGTTATTGGACAGGCGCCACAAAACAGCATGCAAGACCAAAGAATTAGACAGTTTATGGACATGTATCCATGTATGCTATACGTCCTGGTGCGTCGCTTTGATCTACAGTTCAATGTTAGTGGAAAAATTCATTTTTTTGGTCCGAAAAACAAATACATCTAGCAGTTGGTTACAACTATTATTAGGTCATTCGAAAAGTCCTGCTATAACAGGGTTGATCCGAAAAAAATTACAAAAAATTTTTGACTATTTTTGATAAAAAAATGGTTTTGCCATTTTAAAGTAACTCGGGGGTAATGTTTTTCATATTTTATAGCCTGCACATGATTTTGATTTTACATTGATTGAAGATGATTTTTGTTTTGACAACACAATAATCTTTTTTTGACACCGTTTGACTAAAAATGATATGACCCTGAACTTGGAGGGGTGATTCGGCAGCGTTCTCAATACTCTCCCGACTTGGCCATATTTGACTGTACTCTTCTAGTAAAGCATCAGCTGCCAGATAAGAATGGGTGAACCGCCTTAACTTTTCAAAACGCACGGGCATGCCTCTTTAATTAAAAGCTAATTAGGAAGGGGTTTTTTTACTTAAAGCCAGAAAAGAAATAGATAAGTTGTCAGACAATATAGAAAAAAGATGATCGATACTGAAGAAGATGTTAAAGGCTACAAAATAAAGGTCCAGGCTATAAATTAAAAAAATATAGCCCGATAATGATAACTAGGGTTGGGCTCGCTAGTTCCCTCCCCCGCTCTCGGACCGAATTTTCCTTATACCTCCCGCCGCTCTTCCCCCGCAAAATTTTCTTAGGCCAATCTCTCCCCCACACCCCAAAAACGGGGTGGGGTGTGTGGCGGAGGCCAACCTAATGATAACAATGGGTTATATATGTATTTGCGCAGGTCCCACGAATTTTTTTTTGTGGATTTTTAGAAAGGTATAATTTCTGACAAGCCCTCGCTCAGACTCTTACAAGGCACAAATTACGAACATAATTCACAAAAATGACTGAAAATGACTAGAATTAATAAAAATATATCGGAAAAGTAATGACTTCGTTTATTGATATCTCAGAGCCGTAGTAAGTTTTCCATGTATGATAACAAGTTCTAGTTACAAATAAAATATTGGGTGGGGTCGGGATAACCGAAAATAACCACTGAAAAAGTAAAGTACCGTATTTCCTCTAATAAGCCGGCACCCCTAACTTTGAGGACCTATATCTCAGCCTAGAGTGAATATTTTGCATATCTGTTTTTCACGTTTTCTTAGTTCCCATGAGCTCTACCAATTCCACTTTTCAGATTTTGGATTTTTACCCGAAAATCTCGAGATCGACAAAAATTATGATTTTTGGAGGTCTAACATGTCGACTTATTAGAAGAAATACGGTAGCTTTAAAGTGACATATATTTTTGCTTTGGAACGAAATTTTACAGCCTAAATATTTTGGGTAATATTTAATTCTACCGGCTAATTTTTTATTTGCATTTTTCTCAACATTTTTATTTGAATTTTTCTAAATTTTCAACATTATCGTGTAGCGCAAGATCTCAGCTTTCCAACGAGTTATCGAACTTTATTGACTAATTTCAGAAATGATAAGATTTAGGGGTTTGAATAAATAGGTGTTGTTTCGTCTCAACCCTAAATATCTAGATTTTTGAAATCATGCGATAAAGTTTGATAGTTCGTTGGAAAGCTGAATCTGATAATTTAAACATAAAATTCAAATAAAAATTCAAAATAAAAATTAGAGGCATTTTCAGAAAATGCAAATTATTACCACCCAAATATTTTTACCTGAAAAAGTAAAGTGAATGTTTAGCCAATTATTGACACAATGACTGACTCGGAAAGGCCAATGCTCCAGAAGAGAAACAACGCAGAAATCGTCAATCACATACTTAAAAACTTCAGCAATCTGGACAGACTCGGTGATGTGGGAAAATGAAAATAGTGGAGACAATATTCGGATATTATTATCAAGTGATATTCTCAAGTGATCACTAAAAATTTACAATAACAGTTGGCTCCACGTGTACAATACATCTGTATCACAAAAATAAATTTTGGAAAAAGACCACAAATGACTTATTTGCCGCTTTTAAATCCGCTCAGGCCAAAGCAATTTTTAAATATTTTTACAAAAAAAAATTAAAACAGAAAAAAACAGAATTTCGAAATCGTGACCAGTGCTCGGAATTCTTGAATTTGGTCGTACTCGTACTTCGTACCTTAATTTTTGCTCTCGTACTCGTAGTCGTACCTCTTATTACTCCATTGTTCTCCATGGCTTTGCCCTGAAGGCTCATCCCAAGTACTACTACGTACTCGTAAACACTGCTCCCAATGACTATTTTGGCCCAAAATAAAGCACATTAAATTACGGAAAAAAATTTAGAAAACGCATTTTAACTTGTTGACATAGGCTAAGTAAAATTTAGTGTGGAAAATGTAAGCTAAATTCGTCCACATTTCATAAATTTATAGTTTGAAATGTTGGTGTTCAGTGAAGGTGATTCGTACTTTACTTCTCGTACTTCGTACTCGTAGTACGAGTACGAGAGCATACTTGCACGGGCGCCGGCGCCGATTTTTTTAGGAGCCCGGTTCCGGCGCCCTTGTGTATTTACAAAACCGGCGCCGGCGCCCGTTTTTTTCATGGCTGGCGCCGGCGCCCTTAATTTGTTAAAAATACACCTATTTTTTTATTTTTTAAAATTTATATATTTTATATATACAGACTGTATAATACATTACATTTTTTATATATACAGTTATACCTCAGCTCGTTTATAGCACAAAATCTGTACCATATTTTTGTCCGTAAAAGTAAAAACCTTTTAAAATAAAAAAATTGTTTTGTTTGATTTATTAATAGAAAAAAACCCAATCTGGCGCCGGCGCCTTAATTATACCCTGGCGCCGGCGCCCTAATTACACCCTGGCGCCCCTGGCCCCTGGCGCCGGCGCCGACGCCGTTTTCCCAAACGTGCAAGTATGCTTGCGAGCACTGGTTATGACCGTTTCAAATCTGCTAGATTTCTTCGCGTCCTTGAATAATTTGTTGATTTAATTTGACTTGTAGGAAAAATATTTATTACAGTAACTAGCCAATAATAATTCTGAAAGATCGTTATACAAATTACGACTTCACAAAACAATTTTTACTTTGCAAAAAGAGGAGTAATATATAGGATGCCATTACTGCGAGCTGCCAACCATAAACAAGGCTTAGACGGTCTTTTTGTAGTAGCGTTTTGTGACCACACCTCCATACTCCATGCGCTAAAAAATTTGGTTTAATACTCTAAAACACTTCACAAACGTTGACGTTCCATCCAATAAATTAAGAGACATAATTTGTAAATTTGAAGGTTTTTACATGAATTTGGCTGGTTTCTGCCGTACACGTTATATACCATTCGACTCAAATTTAACGCCGAGAAATGTGTTCTCAGATGTCAACACCGATTTATGCTGAAAATTTTGAGTTATAGTCAACCCTCGATTTAACGATACCCCAAAGGACCGAGCTAAAGGTATCTTTGAATCGAGGCATCGCTAAATCGAGTATCGTTATATCAAGGCGCATTCACAATGAGGATTCTGTTTGCGGATGCTAATACAGACTACTCACTAAGGACCTCCGAAACAGAATCCTCGCTTTTTATTTTTTCCCAAAATTATCCAGTTGGTGTGGTGTTTTTATTTTCCGGTTGCCTATGTAGCTTCTGACATCATATAGCTGAGGTTTGGGGCTACCAAACGAGCTATTGACTGAGTGAATATTGCTTCAAAAACTCAGGTAAAATTTTAAGAATCTGCCCAAGAATCCTAACTCGGATTCGAGTGCGTATGCTTGGGCGGACGCTTTTTATCTCAATTTTTCAACAACATATATTTAATCAATAGCTCATCTGGTAGCCCTGAATCTTAGCTACGATATGGCACCAACATAATTATTTTTGAAAAATTAAAAAAAGTTGTGGCTATTTCCATGCGATAAACCTGATTTAGCATCCGCAAACAGCCTGCTCATTGTGTTTTCGCCTTCAAGGGTCTTAAACCCAGAATTTTCCTAGCTAACGTTAAATCGAGGGTTTCGTCAGACTATTACTGAAAACTTTGTCATAACCAAACAATGACTGTTTGTACCCAATAAAACAACAATAACACTTAGACAAAAAAAGTTAGCTAGTTTTTCAAAATGCTCGTTTTGCCTAATAACTGTTAGTAAAAGAAATAAGTGAAGGATGCAGTCAAACCTCCACACAGTATACACCATATTCTCTCTAATAATTCCACTGTGGGATTATTTTTCAATCCCAAAAAAATTGAAATTGTAAATCAAAAAGGCCCGAACTCTGAAATCCTAGTCGAAAAAATGGGGGGTGGGGGATTATTAGAGAGAATACAGTAACCAAAAAGCTGATCTCCGCCTAGTGCTCGACTCTTTTTACCTTGATTATAGATGGCTTTAAAAAGGCTAAATCTGCTCATAGTGTACACCTTATTTTCAACAATGGGGGACACTATAGGAAGTTTTGCTTTTTCGGAGAAAAAAGTTTTGTATTTCATATCGTCAAAACGGAACTGTCGAAAAATACCGAAATTAAGGTAAAAAACTGACTGTATCGTTAAATCAAAGGTTTATTTAGATCGATCGGAAAAAAAGTATCGCAAAATCAAGGGTGTCATTAAATCGAGCGATTGGTGAAAATGTATC
Source organism: Ditylenchus weischeri (assembly GCA_029231635.1). Classification (NCBI taxonomy): domain Eukaryota; kingdom Metazoa; phylum Nematoda; class Chromadorea; order Rhabditida; family Anguinidae; genus Ditylenchus; species Ditylenchus weischeri. Next base: position 76,693 of record JAMRYI010000146.1, on the reverse strand, counting down.
GTTAAATCGAGGGGACCAAGACAAGAGGGGACAAAGACAATTTTTTTTCGAAAAAATTTCACGATCTCAACCTAGAATTCTGACACCATATTCGTGTTCAGCATGGTCAATTTGCATGTAAAACTGCTCTTAAAATTAATAACTCAGTGTCCAATTTCAAGTTCTTCTCAAGACAAAAACATTTGATTTAACGAAAAAAGCATTATTTTAAGAGCACTTTCACATGCAAATTGACCATGCGGAACATGAATATGGTGTCACAGTTCTAGGTTGTGATCGTGAAATTTTTTCGAAAAAAAATTGTCTTTGTCCCACCCCCTCTGCTTTTCAATTAAAATTCATGTGACTTCCCAACTTAAGAGGTCCAGATATCCCGAGCTGCTCGATATTGCGCACCTGTTTGATGCCATTTGATGCAGTTTATTGGGTAAATTCTGAAACTGAAATCATTTTTTTCGTAACTCGGTAGCGTCACGGGTAAAATCGGACACGAACAAACATGAATAAAAGCTTGTGATTTTTCTTTAAATTGGTCAAACGTCCAAAATTTTTACAAAAGGTCACAACTCCAAATTTTCAGCATAAATCGGTGTTGACATTAAAACATATTTCTCGGCGTTAAATTTCGAGTCGAATGGTATATAATAGGGTTGGTAAAATGCCTGGACACTTATGAATCGGGCATATGCCCGGGCATTTTCCAAATTTTTGGGCATTTTCGGGCATTTTCCGAATTTCTTCCATCATTCAACTTTTTATTCAACAAACTTCAAATATTGGGCTTGTCCATGAGTTCGTGGGTGGTTATACGTAACAGACCAAATTTACGTATGGGTTGCAAAATTTTTCATAAATGAGAATTGGCACTCAATTAATTGCTGGATTGGAAAATCGAAATTTTGACTCACAATAACCTTTTATTAATTAACCGATGGGTTTCAAATCGTAAATTGTGTTGTCACTCAATTTCAAAATTTCGATTTTCAAACCCAGCAATTAATTGAGTGCCAATTCTGATTTAACAAAAATGTTGCAACCCATACATAAATATGGTTTGTTAAGTATAAGCACCCACGAACTTATGGACCAACCCAATACGATCAAAAAAACGCACGAAAATAAACAAAAATGGTAAGTTATTCAGTGTTGTCTTTATTACCAAGGCCTAAGAGGATACTAAATTGGAGGGCCACTGTATAGAGTTTCAACATATCTCAACGCGCGCAACAATGTCAACTACAATTAACTGTAGATCCGCAGTTAACAGAACAGCTGGCACTCCTTATTAACTTACCGATTTTCAGTAAGTTATACGGGTTGATCGGTTACCGTAACTTTCCGGTAAATATTCTTTCGGTGGATGTATTATTTTGGCGTCAATAAAGTTCTTTCCTGAATTAGGATTACATATTGATAAAAAAGCGAGTAATGTTGACTCTATTTATATTTTTCTCTATTTTTCCAGGAAATTTCTAACTTTCGGGAAAATTTCACAGCTCTAACTGAAATAATGGTTGTGAAAATTTGTTAAAAGACTGAAATTTTCTTTTCGGAGCCTACCAAATACTACCAAAAATATATAGGAGGAAAATGCCCGAAATTATATTGTTGGGCATTTCATAATAAATGCCAGGATGTATGCCCATACACCAACCCTAGTATATAACATGTACGGTAGAAACATGGTGCCATGAAAACCTTCAAAATTACAGATTATGTCTCTTAATTGTTCTGTTATTTTTTCGCTTATTTTCTTGAAAATCGGTTTTCGGAGGGCATAGGAGCAGGGTTGTTAATGAAAATTTTTTTTTGAAGGCTTCACCTTCATTCCTTCACCCAAAATTTTTTTCCTGAAGCCTTCACCTTCATTCCTTCACTCAATAATTTGAGGGGTGAAGCCTTCACCTTCATTACAAATTTCTCCTTCATTGGTTTCTTCATTAAAAATGGACTCCTTTATTATCATTCATCGAAAAAAAAAAAGAGAACAACACCTTCCGCCGCACATGCGCCGCACTTGTGTTAACCTTCGAGCCCTTGGTGTTGTAGCCGAGAATTGAAAAAGCCCCTTCCACAGCGCCGTATGTCGCAGGAGTCGACGCTTCTCGACCTGCTGGTTTAGTCTCCATCGGGGTCCTGTAGATTGGTGTGGGATTAGGAAGGTTGGAAGATTAGTAAAACTCTGAGCGCGAGTTTGACTATTTTTGCGGGAATTCGTCAAATCAATTTCCCACTGGCATTTACGGGAAAAGCTATACAAGACTTCCTCCCCCTTCATTGTCTAAAGAAGATCTTCGTTGAAGGAGATTTAAGTGTGAAGGCTTCACCCTCGCTTCAATACAAAAATGAGCCCCCATGAAGCCTTCACCTTCATTCCTTCACCCAAAAATTTTGTCCTGAAGGCTTCACCTTCATTCCTTCACCTGAAAATTTTTTATACCCCATCTTCAGAAGGCCCTTCACCTTCATTGAAGATCTTCATTGAAGGCGTAACAACCCTGCATAGGAGTGTTAAAAGGGCATGCCCACGCTAATAAGAGGTATTAAATTTTTTGCCCAATCATTGAACTTCTGTACGGACTTTTCAACTTGGTTTCTAACAAAACAAGGCCTAGAATTTAATTTTGGGTGAAGCTTTGTTAGAAACCAAGTTGAAAAATCCGTACAGAAGATCAATGAGTAGGCAAAAATTTTTGAATTCCCGGGCACCACCTCTTATTAGAGTGTGCATGCCCCTTTAACGCCCCCTTTCCTACATTTTTGCATTTTTTAAATTTTGTCCTTTCTATATTTTTATTTTTTCGGCAGTTTCTGGTTGATGGAGGACCTTTAAGAAAAGCCTATCAGTTAGGCTACATAAAAGTTTATTGAGTGGCGGGTGAAGATAGAAACAAAATTTGCACCACTTACCATCACCAAATAGCCTTGCCCATCGATAGCATACTCGTAGACGTCTGAATAGCAGTCATTTTGACAAAATCAGTGAGAAATTTTCTTTTTTGCTCACCTTTCTCGTCAGACCCAACCTTGGTGTGCTTCTCAATCAGCTTGTCGCCAACGGGGTCGTAGGAGAAGGTGATCTACAAACACAACTGTTTACACTTACTGGTCGAACACTGTGCGCTACCTTGTGCTGAGACTCATCCAGGTATTCGGCCTGGAACTCCTCATCCAACTACAAAATGTGTTCAAATTGTGTTAGGTGATAGCACATATAGTTGAATTACCTTCCAGTTGTCCCACTCCACATCCTTTTTGGTGGTTAGGATCTTGCAGTTGTACAGGTTGTCGCCCTTCTTCGTGAATATCTTGGTGATACTGCAATATACAGGGTGTTTCAAATTTTTCTGACACTTTTAAGCGGTCATAACTTTTTTTGGCGCTGGTATAGAATACCCCCAAATCAGACCTTCTAAAAATCGTTGAAACTACCCTTTGGAACAACAAGTTTAGGCTTAGCCCTTAAGCTTAGGGGTAGGCCAGCGTATGGAAGTTGTGACCAATAAGTGTTTTACGCACTTTTTCTGGGGTCTGGAACATATATTTGGGTGCTCTTTACTTAAGTTTTAGAAGGCATAAGTTTTTCGGGAGGGGAAGGGGGGGGGATGGGTGGTTCGGTATTCTATACTAGGGTCGGATTTACCTATCCAGACTATCTGATAGGTTCAGGCTCAAACCACAAGGGAATCATCGGGAAATCGGGAAATTTTTTTTGACAGTAACCGCACACTCTTTTGATAAAAAGTTGAAATTAGACATCAAATCAAACTCGAGTTGAAAGCCTTATTTACAGGGTGTTTCTATTTTTTTTCACACTTTTAAGCGATCATAACTTTTTTAAAGGCCGTTTTTTGAGTTTCTGTGAACGCAGATCGACTCAGTTTTTGATGGCAATTTTTTTGGTTTATAATGTGAAAACACGATTTTCGCTTGGTGCCCCCTGTTGTTTTGGCCTTACCCATCCAAAGGCCACCTACAGACCAGGAGCCAAACAACAGGGGGGACCAAGCGAAAATCGTGGTTTTGACCTGATGTACCAAAAAAAATGTCATCAAAAACTGAGTCGATGTGCGTTCACAGAAATTCAAAAAACGGCCTTTAAAAAATGTTATGACCGCTTAAAAGTGCCAGAAAAATTTGAAACACCCTGTAAATAAGGCTTTAAACTCGAGTTTGATTTGATGTCTAATTTCAAATTTTAATCAAAAGAGTGTGCGGTTACTGTCAGAAAAAAATTTTGAAACACTTTTCTCATTGTGTTTTTTCCTTTTCACGTCTCTTAACCAAATTTTAGCTTCGTTTTGAGCTGCAGTCGAGTCTCTCCATCAGGGCTTTGCAGCTCAAAAACAAACCTCCACGTCAACATCCGAACTTCCACCCCCAAAAATTTGAACCTCCGCTTCCACTTCCAACATCCGGAGGTGGATGTTTACCCAAACATCCACTTCCATACCCAAAAAAAGTTGAACCTCCACGTCCGACATCCACCTCCAGCGAAAATTTTTTTAACCTCCACGTCAACATCCAACATCCGGAATTTTTTCGACATCCACCTCCATTAACCTTCACGTAATTTGGTGATAATACTTTATTCAACTGTAACTGACTACCAAGTCTGCCAAACCACGATGGGTTTTCTTCAATCACTGAAATGAGAAGTTTCGTAATTAAACAAAATGCCAAGAAATTTAAAAAGGCGGGAGTTTCATTTTTAAATTTTTGACACATCTCAACGGAGATGGGTTGGAGGTTCGATGTTCAAATTTTCACCTCCACCTCCACCTCCGACCTCCGGAGGCGGATGTTTATTCAAACATCCACCTCCGCACCAAAAAAATTGAACCTCCGCGTCCACCTCCGAACATCCGGCCTGGAGGTGGAGGTCAAACATCCACCTCCGGATGTAACTTCCGGATGTTTGCACAGCCCTGCTCTCCATAGTGTTCACCCTAGGGACCAACCACCAGAGTGAAAAAACTCATAATAACCGAATTGATTACTATCGAGGGAGTGACTACTATGGAGAGACTCGACTGTATATAACAGGGCCGCACCGGATATCTGATATCCGGCACTTTTTGACATCCGATATGCAAAAAAAATGGCGAATTTTCGGATAATTTTTTTTAAAATTTGTTTTCTGAAAAAAAAATTTAAATTTTTTAAATTTTTGAGAAATTATCCGATATCCGGTATCCTATATTTTATATTTTTTTCATATCCGGTATCCGATCCGATATTTTTTTATATCCGGTACAGCCCTGATATATAAGATAGTTAAAGACTAAGATGTTCAAACAAGCTTGTTGTACGTGTGAACCAAATAGATTTTGAAATTTTTCGTAGCGAAAAAGTTTTGACCACTTATTTTCTAACTCTAAACTACAACTTTCGAGAACCCGAAAACTTTGTCGAAAACATGAGTTAACTAAAATACAGTTTATATAAAACCCACCTGGCGAGTTTGACCATCTGGCGCATGAACCAACCATACCCCTTGGCCTCCAAATACTCATCGAAGTTTTCACTCTTGTCCACTGCCCAAGAGCCAACTTAGTTTGAACAAATCATAATTACACTATAAAATTTTTTATAACGCTTACGGAATTTGTCGGGGATCTGGGCGGGACCAGCGGCCTGCACCACAACTCCACTCACAAAGACCAACAAGGCGAGGGCGGCCAGTGTTTTGGATTTCATTTGGCTTCTAAAACCAAACAAATGATACAGTTAATATTTAAAAAGGGGAAAAGAGACATTTCACGCAAATTCGACCACATCTGGGATCCTAATGCTTTTGTTTCAATTTTGGAGTTCGTTTTTACCAATTCTTATATTAGTGTATATATATATATAAGTTTCATTACACACACAACTTCGTGCGTCTGTCTGTTCCAAAAACCCTAGTGATTTTAAATGCTTAATCTTTTTATACTAAAAAATAATTTTTTAAATGTTGAATATGCCGTATAACCTTAACTAATTCTACTCTCCGAAAGAGATAAAGTTTACCTAGAATGCCTCGAACGTTTATAAAAAGTGACAACACAAAAGAAAGCTGCAACATTGAAAAAAAAACAAAGAATCATTTCCAAAAAAACATCATGCAATCAGTGAATCAAGGTCTCTATCACATCGGCTCGGATGCCAAGAAAGTCATAGAAGAGACTGGAATTGCTATAAAAAAGACCGTATACCATAGAAACATCAACACGTTGGAAGAGCGAGGAACGTGCAGACGGGCAAAGAAAACCAGGCTGAAATCAATTTGACGGCAGAAGCGCGCCGACAATCAAATTACCGTATTTCCTCTAATAGAGCCACCCCCCTCTGATTCAAAATCGTGTTCTTGGCATTGCGTTTTTAACCCACTTTTTAAAGATTCATCTCAGGCAAGTTACCACCCGTTTTGTAGTCAGTGAGATGAGCTACAGAATGAGTGGTAACTAGCCTGAGAAAAGTAATTGAAAAGTGGGTTAAAAACGCAATGCCAAGAACACGATTTTGAATCAGAGGGGGGTGGCGGGGTTCGCCCATTTCCCGCCCGACCCATTTCCCGCCCTAGGACATTTCGCGCCCGACCCAAATAACGCCTGCTGAAGAGAGCTGTGGCTTAAAAGGCTTGCATATAAAGCCTTTTCTTATTGTTTTAAGGATACTTTTGATATTATATTTTTTTAGCAGAAATTGTTACAAATGGAAGCTCTACTAGCCAAGCCTTATGCCGCATTTTTAAACAGAGGGAAAAAGAAGTTCACCTACGAGGGAAGAATGTACATAAAGCATCGTGATCTGAAAGGTGCCAACAAAGGAAAAGTTTCAGCAGAGTGTGATCAAAAAGAAATTGGGTGCAAAGGGAGAGCATGGTTTAGTTCAGTAACCCCATAACTTTTACCCTCCCTAATCATTTGCAATGTGGAGTGTACTGGTCAACCCTTGGCCGGGTATAACAATCTGTACAAACCATTAAATGCTAAATTTGACATTTTTTTAATTTTTAACACTAAAAAGTAGTTTGGGAAACTATCCAGACCATGCAAGTTTAGTTACCACGCAAAATAGAGGCTACGTCAGTGTATATACTTGAGACATGAATCACTAGAAAGTGATTCTGCATACATAAATACAAATGATATCCGTGGCTCGATATCCGAGATAACAAAGCTATGTTAAAATTTTATATTTTAGGGGTATCCACGCACCCTTTTTTAGCCTAAATTAATCCGAAAAAGAAAAATAAATAAACACAAAAAGTCGTTGGAACCAGGCGGATCCGAACTTTTGATTTGTGGGCGCGAAATGGGCTGGCGCGAAACGGGCGGGCGTGAAATGGGCTGGCGCGAAATGGGCTGGCGCGAAACGGGCGGGCGGGTCCTAGGGCGGGGGCGCGAAATGGGCTGGCGCGAAATGAAATGTCCTAGGGCGAAATGGGCTGGCGCCTGCGAAATGGGCTGGCGCGAAACGCGCGTCGTAAATGTGAAATGGGCTAGCGAAATGTCCTATGGCTGAAATGCGCGAGAAACGGCGGGCGAAATGTCCTAGGGCGGGAAATGGGTCGGGCGCGAAATGTCCTATACCCGGGGTGGCTCTATTAGAGGAAATACGGTAAATGCAAACAAGGGTGAAGGAAAATCCAACAGCGAATATTTTGGACACTCAGGTTCGATTCCTAGTGGGTGCACACCCCTTTTTTATTTTCTTTAGTCTATAAGTTTGGTGTCAAAATAATCCTCACACTCTTGGGTTCTTATCCTTTATCCCGACCCCACCCTAATTTAAAAGGGTACCGGGACACGGGAAAATAGTCCAAATGTATGGAAATTGAACAAATTTTTGTCAGCTTGGTCCCATTGCACAAAGAAACTCTGGTATGCATGCATGTTTTATGCCGCCAAAAAGGCGAATTAACTTATTTGTGTCAAAATACAAATAAAGTACAACAATCAAAACTTGGGTGGGGTCGGGATAAAGGATAAGAACCCACTCTTGGCTATCCAACAAGATTATTAGCGCAGGCTTTCACACCTACTGAAGCATGTATCCAGACTAAAATAGGCCAAATTTCCGAAAATCGATCGTTCTAGGAGTTTCTCTTTGACGGGTTTTATTGAAACTTTCTGATTTTTTTCTACAAGTCACATGTTTCATATACTAAAATGTAGGCAAGATTATGGGCTTTCATTTGAGCTATCATTCAGAGAAAAAACAAACTCGAGTCATAATTAAAATTCGAAAAACATTCAACAATGCCCGATTCCTTGCCATCCTACCCTGGGCTGTCCCCGAATTCTTGATTATTATATTTAGAATTGACGTTTTTTTAAATTTTAATTTACATGATCATTTACAACCTTATACTCAAAATGTAGCCCTGCTTCTTGGCGTCACATTCAGTATATGGTTGTAAATTATCATGCAAATCAAAATTGCAAAAAACGTCAGTTCCAAAATAACACCGAAATCCTACCCCTCAATAGTACTTTTTTCTTCCTTGGTCAAACCTTCGCTAGCTACCCAATTTTCTGAGGTAAATTCGGTGTGAAAATATTTCTATCTGATTCCTCATGAAATTCTGACTCTTAAAAGTTACTAAACTCGTGGAGAAGTAAACTAAATCCGACATATAAAACACGAACAGTTTTAGCAAGTCATGAGGTTTTGGGTGATGCTCAGCAGACTAAAGCGATATACAGTCGAAGTTAGATTTAACGATCACCCTATGGACCTGCCTCCAATGATCGTTAAATGGAGTGATCGCTAAACCGAATGCTGTTCACCTTAAAAGCCACAGATGAACGCTATATCGAGTTTTCCCTGAGTATCTAAGTGCATGTTTCTATAAAAACAATTAGTTAAAGTCAGAAAATTTTAACCTGAACAATTTAACATGAATGGTCAAGGTCTCTGATTTTCTGTCTAAACCACTATAGGCGATTTTTGAATATCGAATATAACAATATCGTTAGATAGTCGTCAAGGTGATCAAACATCTGGAAAAGGACAGGACGCGTAGTGCTGCATAACTTTTATAGCTTGGCCATCCCCTAACGCAAAAACAGTTAACTCTTCCTCTCCCGTTCCCGCCGCATCCGTGTTGCTTTCTTTGCTGTCACTTTGAATCGCCTTGAATTATCTGATCCCTCAATTAAGATCGTCCCACAGCCAGTATAACAATAAAAAAAAGACATAGTTTGGGAGTCAACAATTTTAAAAACGAAAATTTGGAAAAAACATAAAATTATATAAACTTTGATTTTTGCAAAAAAAAGTTTGCTGAGATCTAAAGAAATTGGACATGTTTGTGGTGATCGATAATTAGCTCTATTAGAGGAAGTACGGTACCAATAATTATTTTGCATAAAAATGATTAAAAAACTGAAAAACAACTTATTTTGCAAAAAGTTATTGGTATTGACAAATGTAAAAAAAAATTTTGCCTTGGTCCCCCAAGCTAAATTGAGTGAAGGGGGTCAAGGTTAAGTGTTCCCAAATTTAAATGCAAACTAAAAAAAATTCGTTCAAAACCTTGAACCACCCACTATTCGAGCCCAACATTGCTTGACAGTGCCAGATCGGACGAACAGTATCCAGTGTACTCTTCATCGAAAATATTTGTACTTTTAAATAATTTTCAGCTGTACTTTATTCTGAGCACCCCAGTAGGCAACAATTATAAAGCAGAATTTGAAAAAAATATTTAGTCGCTGAGATATGACCTTAAGTTGGAGTAAAATTAAATGGTCATTTTTTTACAATATTGACACTCCAACTTTAAGTCATATCTCAGCGACTAAGTTTTTTTTCAAATTCTGCTTCATAATTCGGATTGCTGAGGAATTCTTGCCTACTGGGGTGCTTCAGAATAAAAATTTTCAGCTGAAAATGGGTACTTTTATTTAAAAGTACAAAAAAATTTTCGAGGGGGTTGCACTTGGGCTTTTACGGATCGGACGAGTTAGCTCACTTCCACTGCTCTACAGCTTTCTATAATGACTAATTAATAAAACTCAAATTCAAAATGCGCACAAAAAATAATTCGAAAACATTATCGACCAAGTTAGGTTGGTCCCGCGCGAATTCATATTTCGCAAACTGCTGTGCTTATCAAGTTTCACGGTCTTTTAAATCAAGAGCTTTTCCACGATGAAGGCCAAGCTAAATCGAGTGATCGTTGTATCGAGTGTTGCTTCAATTTAGTTCCAGCCAACCAAACTTTTTTAAAGTGATCGTTAAATGGAGCTGATCGTTAAATAGGGTGATCGTTAAATCGAGCTTCTACTGTATATCTCACTAGTTTGGACACATAAATCAGCATGACCCAGAAATAGCGAAATCCAGCAATCTTTGATCAGCAAGCCTTGACTAAACTCACAACTGATAAAAGTGGAGCTAGCAAACAAACACAATGTAATAAATCACAGGACACACAGGAGGCGGCCTGACTAGCAGGCATTTAGGGCCTGGGAACAGCGGCCTGCTGTTATCTAGATAGCTAGCCACTATTGCATCAACAAAGCCGCTTGGGAGTGTGTGTGATTGGTTGTTGGCCTATGGCTAGAGAATCGCAGACTAAAGGGGTTTGTTTTGATTGACCCCTGTGTTATCTGACTGTCTTGGACAAAGGGTTGCATCGACTGCATATTCTGACTGAGATGATTCTGCTTGTGGGAAGATTGGAATTTTATGGTGTGTTTTGACTAGAAAAAGAACAAATATGTAGACACACAAAGATATGGTACTGAAAAGCACTTTATTTGTGAATAATGCTATGATTAAGCACAATATAGTTGATATAACGCCGTCCTATCAAATTCGATCCCCCACTCCGTACAGGGCTGCACCGGATATGAAAAAATATCGGATGTCAAAAATTGCCGGGTATCGGTTATCGGATATTTTCTCAAAATTTTTTAAAAAATTAAAAAATTTTTTTCTCAAAAATGATAAAAAGTGTCAGATATCGGATATCTGATGCAGTTCTGGTATAGCAGTATTTTTTGACAAGTACAATTGATAGCTCCAAATTTTACCGACCCTTCTTTAAAAGATGTTATACACAGGGTGGCCATGTCATTTTTTGGAGAAGAGGGTATGCGATCACAAAAAGAGGGCATTTACAAGTAAAACTTTTGAAAAAGAGGGGCATCATGAATATTTCTACTATGCAACACTTAAACTAGTTCAACATGCAAAAAATTGCACAAAAACGACACTTTCAGATTTTTTTCATTTCACTAGAGCAAAACAACCGGGCGGGATCGGGATCCCGACGGGATCCCATCCCGTCATCACCTCTATTTTCTACACGTTTCAGGTGCTAAAACACAGGTGCTAGAACAATTGCACAAAAGTGGTTTTTTGGAGGACTACATGTACTGTACTTTAGCCAAAAACATGTGAAAATAATCCTAAAAGAATATTCTGAAGTGAAAAAAAAATTGAAAAAAATTTAACAAAAAAACCATGACCCTATCTGTTGTTTTCTAATATAAAAATCCTACCAGTGCGCATTAACGGGTTAAATAGAAACTTTAGTTAAAAAAATTACTTTTCAAAAATTATATCTCTCAGCCCAAAACATATGATTTAGGCATGTGTTTGGTCAAAAAAAATGACCAAAGTACACTTTTGACAGGATTTATTATAGTGTAGTCCTGCCTTCTTGCAAACTTTCCACTGGAATGCTTAATTTAGATTGTCGAAATTAAGGTATGAAGTATCATCGCTAGCAGCTAATCGAGTTGTAGAAGGTATGATTATAAAGTACACATTCTCTAATTATGGAACTCTTGAAGGTCCATACTTGTTGATGAGAATGAGAGTTGTCAAATTTCAAATTCCGCTCAAGACAATAAATATTTAAAAATCGAAATTTGAATATTTGTTGTCTCGAACGGAATTTGAAATTTGACAGCGAGTTGTAAAGTTTAAGGGCTCTTTTCTAAGCAAATCGACCACGCTGAGCACGAATTCGCTGTTAAAAGTACAGTTTTTTCAGCGAAATGAAAGTTTTACGTCAAAACTTTTTTTGAACTTTTTTTAGAGTCTTGCTAGTCACTCTAAAAGCCTGTTTTTATTCTATTTTAAAGCATTTTCTGGTGCATTTCTTCTTGTTCTATCGAATAGTATATAACATATACTCAAAAGAGGGCCTTATCCCACGTATTTTTACCTATTTAGGTGTCAGCTACATTTAAAAAAATGGCATGATTGTTTCTTCTATTTTAAAATCTAAGATTTAAAAAGTGTAAATAAAGCCTGAACGGTATGTCGTAAGAAAGCTCTTTTCTGCTCTTCTTTACGAGCTATAATTTAGTGGTAGTCAGTCTTTAAATGACTTGTAAAAGTGGACTTGCACGTTGCAAAACTTTCGAAATTGTAAAATTTTTAAAATAGTGTTTTTACCCGATTTACGTGTTTTTACCCGATACTTTCAACCACCCATAGTGTGTATACTAAAAATGATCAGTATGAAATTCTGAGTGCATCCGAGCAAAGTGGCCGTTCAAGTATCAGGGTTGCGTTACTTTAAAACAGCATTTTTTCTCAAATTTAAAGGGGAGCAAACTTTTTAGTATCACATTCAGAAAGCGCATTGAATTCTGCGCACGATAAACAAAAATGGTTTGAAAAAAGTTTTAAAAAGTGAAAAGTTTCCTTCAAGACGAAAAAGTAGCAGCACCCAAGTTTTAAGCTAGTTTAGTGCACCTACTTTTTCGTCTTTAGGAAAATTTTTCAATGCAAATCTATTTTAACTTTTTTTGTTTATGCTGTGCAGAATTGAATGCGCTTTTTGAATCTATAACTAAAGAGTTCACGGCTAGCCTTCAATTTTGAAAAAAATGAGGTTTTGTCCGAAAATTTCTGTCTTGAGAAACTCAACTTTTGTGTTAATTGTTTTTTTTTCCGCAAAAATGTGGCAAGAAGCTGAAATTGGCAACACCATTAGAAAGCCAGCTCAATTCTGCGTTAAATGGTATAAAATGTGCTGAGTTCCTGTAATAACAATTAAAAACTGTATGCTCAAGAACCAAAATAATCATATTTCAGGCATTCGACATAGGCCGAATTTCAAATTGGCCATATATCGAGGTCCTAATCTGAAAATACAAATGAGCCCAAAACTAAAAATTGTGAAAATATTGAGGTAACAAGTAGAGATGATGGCTTGACCTTTTCGGGACGGGACGGGTCAAAATTCAAATTTAAAAATTTCGGGACTGGACGCGGGACGGGACAGGTGCCAAAAAATTTCCGGGCGGGATTCCGACGGGACGATTCTCTAAAATTAACGGACGGGACGGAATTGTCCCGTCCCGTCATTATCTCTAGTTGACTGTAATTACAAGTTGAAGGTAGTTGTTGAAAAATTGAAATTTTTCGGGACGGGACGAGACGGAATTTAAATAATTTTTTTTTCGGGACGGGACGAGACGGAATTTAAATAATTTTTTTCGGGACGGGACGAGACGGAATTTAAATATTTTTTTCGGGACGGGACGAGACGGAATTTAAATAATTTTTTTCGGGACGGACGAGACGGAATTTAAATAATTTTTTTCGGGACGGGACGAGACGGAATTTAAATAATTTTTTTCGACGGGACGAGACGGAATTTAAATAATTTTTTTTTCGGGACGGGACACCGGGACGGGACAGGTGCCAAAAAATTTCCGGGCGGGATTCCGGGACGGGACGATTCTCTAAAATTAACGGGGCAGAATTGTCCCGTCCCGTCATCATCTCTAGTAACAAGGTCTGGTCCATAATTAGAGAATGTGTGTTATAAAAAGTTTCAACTGTAATAAAAAAATATATATTAAAGTATAAGGCAATGAGCATAAGATGGTGTGGAAAATTTGTTTTTGATCTTTAGATTCACTGAATGCGTTTGAAAAATCGACGGCACACAATGGACTCATTTTGAAGTTTCTAAATAGTCATTCAATATAATTGATAGCAAATGGTAGAAACGACCCACAAGTACAAGTTGGTCGCCTTCGACAGTGTAGTGATAGATGTCGCCTTTGTCATTAGGGTCTTCCAATCGAAAGTGCTCTTCAGTGAGCTCATCTCCCACCATGTCAAACTTTATCTAAATTTAGACTTGTTGGCTCTATTCATTTTTAGGGGTCAACATTTTTGCCTTGGTCCCCCCTGTTGTTTTTTTCTTAAAACTGCCTTGGTCCCCCTGTTGTTTTTTCTTAAAAACTGCCTTGGTCCCCCTGTTGTTTTTCTAAAAACTGCCTTGGTCCCCCTGTTTTTTTTTCTTAAAAATTGCCTTGGCCCCCCTGTTTTTTTTTCTTAAAAATTGCCTTTTCCCCTGTTGTTTTTTCTTAAAAATTGCCTTGGCCCCCTGTTGTTTTTCTTAAAATTGCCTTGACCCTCTGTTGTTTTTTCTTAAAAATTGCCTTTGTCCCCCTGTTGTTTTGAAGGTGGTCATGTTTAAGGGTGATCATGTTAACCATAATCACCATGATCACAATATTGAGATAACTCTAATGGTTAATGGGACCAAGGCAATTTTAAAGAAAAAACAACAGGTGGGACCAACGCAAAAATGTTGACTCCTAAAAGTGAATAGGACCGATGTCGCCTTTATCATTAGGGTCTTCCAATCGAAAATGCTCTTCGGTGAGCTCGTCTCCCACCATGTCAAACTTTACCTAAATTTAGACTTTTCAGGTCGGAAAGTTACATGAAACTTTAATCGTATCGAAAATAGCGGAAATCGTATTCTCAGTAACAATTCATATACCAAAATGTAGCCCTGGATCTCCTCTAAAAATAGGAGGAGATCTTTGGTGGATCGAGGACGTGTGAGAACTAGAAACCATTTTAAGTCTGAAACTCATTTTTCTAGTCAAAATAGACGAGTTTTTTAATTTCCCGCAAAAATTCGCTTTAAGTTCGAAATGCACCTTTTCGGGCGTTTTGAATTGCCGTGGTTAGCAACCTAATCAATTTTTACCGTTTGAAATGCTCGCGCGACCCCACTAATTTTGTCTATAATTTTTTTTAATCACTTTTTTATTTGTATTTTTAGTTTCATGTAGCATTTAAAGGAAAATGCTCGTGCGTTCTAAATTGTCCCAAAATTTTCCTAATCATTGAACTTCTGTACGAATTTTTCAGCTTGGTTTCTAACAAGACAAGGCGTAGAATTTAATTTTAGATAAAGTTTTTTTAGAAACCAAGTTAAAAAAATCCGTACAGAAGTTCAATGATTAGGAAAACTTTTAGAATTAAAAATTTGGAATTGTTGGATGCCGATAATTTGAATTATTTGTTTTACAGTAAAAAAAAGTCACACCTTGTGTTGTGTTCCATCAAGTCCTCTGCCCTCAAAACTTTCGCCCAGAGCCCAATTTTCGTAAATTGGGCTTTCTTTAGAAGTGATATTCTGCATGTTATAGCGGCCTTCCTGTTTAGATTTTTCAAAAATCTTGGTGACTGATTGGAACTGAATCATCTTCCTCACGAGCCAGGGAACTCCTACAACATTTTTACTCCTGATTTACTTTGTTAATCAAAAAAAGATCTGAAAAAACACCTTTAGCTGCCAAATACTCGTCAAAGTGCTCGCTTTTTCCTAGCTTAAACTTGCCCAAAAATTTTTGAGGCAATTCCTGAGTCATTCTTAAAAGCTTATAAAACGAATCACTAATAAATTTATCATGTTATGCATTAAGAAATATTATTATATATGAAGAAATTTAATAGCTCAGTTTTTTTAATAAAGATTGTGAACATTTCAATGTTTATTCAATCACAGTGCCACAATACCAAAGTGCGTCCAAAAATTACAAGTGAATTGGTCTACATAAGGTTGTGAATAGAACCAGGACAAAATACTTGAACATTCCTTTCACCCACGAAATAGTGAAATGTGTGTGTGGATCCACAACTCTGGCCGAACACATCTCGTTGGAAGACGTTCATCTAAACACCAAAAAATTTAAGCACACCAGCAAAACATAGTTTTCTACAGTCAAATCTCGGTATGGTAGTTGGCTAAAAACCCGAAATTGGCTACCCGATACTGTCACCCGTTTTGGCAGAAAATTATTTTACTTCTAAAAATTCAAAAAGGGACCTACCGTATTTATTCAAATAGAAGCCCCCCCCCTCCGATTCAAAACCGTGTTCTTGGCATTGCATTTTTACCCATTTTTTTAAGACTGCTCTCATGCAAGTTACCAGCCATTTTGTAGCTAGTGAGATGAGCTACATATTCATTGGTAAATTGCCTAAGAATAGTCTTAAAAATGGGTAAAAATGCAGCGCCAAGAACGCGGTTTTGAATCGGAGGGAGGGAGGGGGGCCTTCTATTTGAATAAAGGTTATGGTTAGTTTATACCGTCAAACGGTTAAAAAATCCCGTCAAATCTAAAAAATTTGTTTGTCTCGTAACCTTTTGTTTTAATTTTCTAAAATTTTTTACACCAACGTATAGCCCTGAATATCAGCTTTCTAAAGAGATATGAACTGATCTAAAAAATTTAAAAATTTGCATGAAAAGGTTTTTGAATGGATTACTTTTCAGAAAAAGTTATTGCATTCAAGCTCTTTTTTATACAATTTTTTAAAATTATATATGATAGCTTATCAGAAAGCTGAGATTCAGGCCAACAAGTTGGTATGAAAAGTTTACAAAAATAAATAATTTTTTAATAAAATAACAAAATTTTTAAATTTGACGGGATTTTTGAACCTTTTGACTAGGGTTGCATTTGGGGGCAGGAGTAGTGTAGGCCAAACCACTTTGGGACAATTAAATTTGGGCCAAAATGAATTTGGGTCAAATCACTCTGCGACAATTCAATTTGGGCCGAATCACTCTGCGACAATTCAATTTGGGCCAAAATAAAATTGCAATATTCGGTAAATATTTGCCGAATATTGCAAATGATCTTGGCGCAATTTGATTTTGACCCAAATTGATTTTGGCCCAAATTGAATTGTCCCAAATTGAGTTGTTCTAAAGTGATTTGACCCAAATTCATTTTGGCCCAAATTGAATTGTCCCAAATTGAGTTGTTCTAAAGTGATTTGACCCAAATTCATTTTGGCCCAAATTGAATTGTCCCAAAGTGATTTGGCCCACACTACTCCTGCCCGCATTTGGTCGTTTAACCGAAAACCGGGTTTTTTGGCAAATAAACCGAAACCGAAAACCGGTTTCAAAAAAACCGGAAAGACAGAAAACCGGGTTTAGCAAAATACCGGTTTATTCACGACAAAAATTAACCGAAAACCAGGTACAGTTCGGTTAAGCGACCGAAAATTTTTGAAAAAACCGGAACCGAAAACCGGCTTTGGAAAAAACCGATTTTTTTAACCGACCGATCCAAAAAAACCGACCGAATGAAACCCTACCTTTGACGGCGGAAAGTAATTTAAGCCTTAGAATAAATACGGTATTCACCTTTAAATTTTCAAAATGACCACGCTGCATTTAATGTTTAATTTTAAGTCTTTACAGTTGAGTCTTTATATAAAACCACTCCGATATAAGGACCAGCCTATGTCGAGTAGTAGTCTCATATCGAGACTCAACTGTATAGTGAGGTTTTTCCTAAAAGTAGCGGCAAAGTGAGAATGCACCGTGTTGCTCATGTTTGGAAAAAAGACACTAAAATGTGTTGCAAATAGTCTTCTTTAGAGGTAGAACAAACGTGGAGGGCAAATGTACAGGAGATTTGACTGTAACGAAAAATCCATAAAACCTACCTCTCCAGTCACATTCTTGCCAAATCCAGCCCCAATTGGTCGGAGTTCGAATCGAAGATTAAAGATGTTGAATAGACTGACATAAGCTGGATTGCAAGACCCAATTATAATTTGCGAATTTTCAGGCAGCTCCAGCTTTAATCTTTGCAAAAATTGCAAATCACTTCCCGGAACACAGCCCAAGTCATGCAACACGTCAAAATCATCAAAAACAATAAGATTCCTCTGGTCTTTCGTTAGAAGTGGTGTAATTTTCTGAAAAAGAAACTATTTTGAATAAAGATGTACTAGTAAAGTGTTGCAAAAATAATTGATAACAACTGCTCTGTTCTACGAGATAAGGATTTTAAATATGATTGTTCAGAGAAAAAATCAAGTTAAACATTAGTTATTTAATACACTTTGTGGTTCTTATCTTATAAAGCGACTTTGTTTATCCGGTATTTTTTCGTCCTTTTCGTATTTTTGACCCAATTTTGGGCATCAACCTCTAAGCTTGTTACATGCCAAAATATGGCTTAATTTTCTAGCTACGTTTTGGTATGTAACAAGCCTAGATGCCAATGCCCCAAATCGGGTCAAAAAGACTAAAAAGTGAAATAGGAAAGTATTGGATGAATAACCTAGTCGTACTGAGATTTTCAGTAAACAGGTAACTGCGCAGCACAATACAGAAGTAAAAATTGCGTTGCCCTCTTCAACAATTTTTCATTATCCGATGACCTGGTTCCCTTTTCAAATTTTGGCTGAATTTAGGGTGCGTGGACGTTTGGTCAAATTTATACATATGCATGAAATCGGCGTAGCGTTCAAAACAACAAGGGGACCAAGGCAGTTTTTTAAGTTTTTTTCGAAAATTTTCAGATTGTGTACGAACTACCCCAAACCCCCAAAACCAGTCAAAACCACCCCAAACAGATAAAACCATCCAAAACACCTAAAATCACTCAATTCCCGTAAAATCACACAACACCCCCTGAAACCCCCAAATTACCTTAAAGTAATCAGAAACACTCCAAAACTATAAAAAATTTAATATCCTAAGTAGGTCCTGGGTATTCATACAAAGTGGTCGACAGAAAATTTAAGTGAAATTTAAATGACAGTTTAGGCCGGAGGACAGTTAGCGTCGGTTTTTTCAAATTATGCTTGTTCTCTATTTTTGTCTTTAAAAGTATCTTTATTCATTCGAGTTTTATTCTATAAACCAATCTATATATTCATGCACCAACCAAACCAAGTGGTCGTCCACTTGGTCCATATTTTTTTGTTCGGGTTCCAAGGATATATATTTCTGCACTAATTCGTGCATGCTGAAGACTGTTCGATCATAGTGAAATGCGGCTTTGGTGGGGTTTACATGGTGGATAGGTTGTAATGATTTTTAATCAATAGGATTGATACGAAAACTCAAAAATTATCGTACAAAATGACATTTTACTATTGTCAAACCTTGTTCAACATGCTGGAATTAGTGCTAAAAACAGGTTTTGGAAGTCGAAAAACGTGGAATTTTTTCACATCGAGTAGACGACCTTTTGGTTTGGTTGGTTAGCGAATCATTTAACAGAACTATGGTCAGAACTATGAACTACACAAAAAGCATTTTCATTACCAAGGATACTTTTCAAGACAAAAATATTACCACTACATGAGTACCACCACCTGGGTACTTTCGGTGGTTTGGATCGTTTGGGTTGTTTTGGGTGTGTTGGGTGGTTTCGAGTGATTTTAGGAAGTTTGGAGTGTGTTGGGTGGTTTCGGTTGGTTTGCGGTGTTTCGGACATAATTGGTCCCCCTGGGCCCTGTTTCTCAGCTAAACCGGTTTTGGCGAAAACTGGTTTTCGCCGGAGCTGAGAAACAGGGTCTGTTATTTCTGAATTAACAACTAAAGAATGTGAGCAATGGCGAAAAAATTGGTACTATGGCCCGACTAGGGACTGTAATGCTCACTAGAGCGGAACAATAGACACCAACTAGACAGACTCCACTCGGGGAACTGGCCATTGCATACCTTTAATTAATGGCCGAAATTAATTAATGAACCGTTCTGCTTCGAAAAATTTTCTGGTCGAAAATAAAAACTTACAGCCCATAGGAAATTTGCAACGCTATCAAACGAGGAACACTTGGAAATCACATCTTTGAAAGCAACAAAATGGAACATCTTGGAGTCTATTCTCAGCGCCATTTTCAAACTGGCAATTCTACAAAGAAAATATAAAGACACAACTAACCTCGCTAATTGATATCTAAAAGTTAAAATATATACCTCAGAGACTCCAGAGAATGATTGAAGGCAACAAATACTACATTATTTTTCTCTTTTAAACCATCCTCAACAAAGTTGAAGAAAATGAACAGCGGGGACAAGGTGGGTTCATAGTCAATAAGGGTGACTCCACTCTTCGCAGCCAATACTTTCTGTACATTTTGAAGCAGCATTCAGAAGACTACAAATTACACAAATGATCTGTCGAAGCGACTTACACGAAATCCTTATTTGGGTAACCACTCTTACGAAATACAATAGACTCAAAGAATAACAGATTTATTTCTTGTCCAACAACCAATCAACAAAGCAGATAACGATTTGATTGTCTGATTAGGCATGTCCATACTGCTCGAGAATCTTCTGGTAGGCAGCCACCTTCGGTGCAGCATTCTTGACAGCCTGAGCCTTGAGTTTTGCATTGGCCTTCTTCTGCTCGTGGAAAGCTGCTCCTCGGACCTTTCGCTTCTGTTCAAGCTTCTCAACAACTCCCTGGTACTGCCATCCGACCTCATGGGCAAGACGTCCAACTGAAGTAAAAGTTTATTAGAATAACTCGAACGGCTTTTATATGTTTTAGAAGGACTAATTGTCCAAAAAGGGTTCTCTTAATCTCCAAGTTCTAAAGGTCCTGGGCGTAACAAATTTTGCATCACCATTAAAGTCAAACTTACCAGTGCAATACTTCCTGCGTGGCTTCAAGGCAATGTGACGAAGGGCTGATGGAAGCACGAACTAAAAAAGCAAACAAAATGACCCTTAAGTAACTTAGAAATGTGTAACAGCCCACCTTCTTCTTCACGTCATAAGGCTGAGGAACACCATCAAAAACCTTGAGCTTCTTTAACGCTTCGGCTCCACGAGCAGTCTTGTGAGGCACCATACCACGCACCGTTCTCCAGAAGATCTTGCTTGGCGCACGGTAATGGAAAGGTCCTGAAAGAAACAATGATTGAGCTGGATCGACGGGATGAAAATATTCAAGACCTACCGCGGGTTGGCTTCACATTACAGCGTTTGCGCAGGAAGCTGAGGTACTTCAGCTTAGATCGATGGAAGTTGCCAGAGATGTTGATAGCTTCACAGCGAACAACGACGAACTTCTGACCCAACAGCAATTGCTTGGCGATAGTAGCAGAGAGCCGACCCAGCAAATGGTTCTTCCCGTCAATGATAATCGGCTCCGTTTGAAATCCCATTTTCAGCGATCAATCTGAAAAAGCAAAATAAGGCTTTGTAGGCGGCAGTGTTTTCATAATTGACACTGACATGTCAGTACGCTGACGTTTTTTAAAAGTGGTCGTAGGCATGAAAAAAGTTGTCTTTTCGCAATTATGTGAAGTGCGTTCGAAAGCTGACGAATTTCTGATTGAGAAAGGTGTTATCAGATTTTTGAACTGTCTCTGAAAAAAGGCCGGAAAAAGTAAGTGTGAGTTTTATTTTTAATGTCAATTTAGCAAAAAAAATGTCAGTGTAAAAACTGACACTTACTTTTCTCCGGCCTTTTTTCAGAGACAGGTCAAAAATTTGATAACATCTTTCAATCAGAAATTCGTCAGCTTTACAGAATTTCGAAAAGGCAACTTTTTCATGTCTACGACCACTTTTAAAAAATGTCAGCTTCGCTAAACTGACATGTCAGTGTCACTGTCAGCGCCTATTACGAAAACACTGGTAGGGAAAAGTTTTCGCTAATATGCACACAGATGAAATCAAAAAAGTAAGAAATTTATTGAGATAATTGAGAACCCACCAACTTATGGATCGACAATTTTGTAGAAACATAAGAATACTGTATATATAAGAGTTTCTTGACAGGACGAATTATCATTTCAAAATTTATTTTATGATTTATTCAAAAATTCTTATTTATCTTCAAAGGAAATATCTGAGAGAATTTGGGCTCAGACAATCTGGGCCCCAGATTGTGTGAATGAGCAAATACTATAGTAGCTCTATAAAATACCTACGGGGTCTCAAAAATTTTTGGTATCCTATAGCCGCGTGATAATACACAGACACTGTTTGTGTAAAGCGCACTCGTTGATAGATAGGCACCCACTAACATTAAATAGTTATGTAGTTACTAAATATCTCCTATATAATATTGTAGCTGTTTGGTTTGTCCACTTTTGATGTTTTTGATTTTTTCGAAGTGTTTTTGTTTGCTTTTTTGGATATTTTTTTTTAAATTAAAGCTTGGAATCTCAGGAATCAAATGATAGTTTTAGATTTTAGTTTTGAAATTTTTTTGGTTTTAATTTTTGGGTTTTAGGCTAAGTTCACAATGTAGAGGCAAAGTGAGAGGCGAAGTGAGCATAGTGACCGCGATAAGCGAAAATTGGACGGCGTCCCGTCCGCCGTCTTGACGTTTTTCGCCGGCCGTCCGACCGGCCGTCCTTAGATTTTGCGTTCGGCCGGCCGTCCAACCGGCCGTCCTTCAAAAAATTTTCACCGGCCTTGTCCAATATTTCGCCGTCCTCTGAAATTTAGCCCCGGCCGTCTACCGGCCGTCCAAAGTAAATTTTTTTTTGCCGGCCGTCCACCGGCCGTTCAAAGTCAAATTTTTTTCGCCCGTCTTCGACCGGCTGTTCTTATTGCAGTGTGCATGTATTCTGGATTAGTTATCAGTGTTTACATTTATTATTGACGTTTAAAAGTTTTGAAGTTTTCAAAATTGTTATTGCGATATACTACTTATCACCTTGCAGTCAATTTTTTCCCCACCGTCCGATCTGCCGGCCGTCTTTATTTTTTCACCGGCCGTCCACCGTCCCGTCCTGACTTTTCACGACCGGCCGTCCGACCGGCCGTCTTTCGAAAAAATAATCACCGGCCGTCCGCCGGCCGTCCTTTAAAATTTCGCCGGCCTGCGGCCGGCCGTCTTTTTGACGGCAGGCCGTCTCACTTTTCGGCGCCGTCCGGACGGAGACGGGGACGGGACGGGCCCGGAGGACGGCGCGGTCACTATGGAAGTGAGCACCTTTTAATTTTTAGATATATATATATTTTTTAATTTTTCAAAATTTTAGTATTCAATTGTAGCCCTGAATTTCAGCTACATTGTGGTACCAAAACTTTTAGAAAAACAAAAAAATTGTAGATCTAAACATTAAAAGGAGCTCCCTCTGTGCTGAAAAACGTGTCAGAGTGAGCGCCTTTTAAGGTTTAGATCTACAAACTTGTCAGACGGCCAAGGCGCGTAGTCATTTTGTAGCCCTGAATCTCAGCTTCCGTTTAAAAATAAAGATCGGCGAGAAACACTGCGTGTGCCAGGAGAGTGGATGTGCCACAAGAGCAGGTAGGCATGTTAGGAGAGTGGGTAGATAAACCACGAGAGCAGGTAGGTGTGCCAGGAGGGTGTGTAATGGGAACATCAGAGTGGGTAGGAGTACCAGGAGAATGGGTTGGTACGAGCCAAGAGAGTGAGAAGGTGTACCAGTAGAGAATTTATGGGCAATAGGAGAGTAGATAGTTGTGCCGTAGAGAGCTGTAGGTGAACCAGGTGAGTGGGTCATGGGGCCAGGAGAACTTGTTTGATTGGCTTTGAGGAAAATGGTAGGGGTGCCAGGATAGTAGTCAAGTGCGCCGGAGAGTGGTTATGGTTGCCATGGGATGTTTGGACCTGTATTGGGTATCTTTTCAGTTGATCTGTTAGTTCTGTTGGCTGATTGATTAATATTGAAGTCATATTGATTATATTTGCACATTGACCGAGGCGAGGGTGGTCCGCCGAAAGGCGGGCCCCTCGAGCTAGTTTATAAATATTTAGGAAACCCATGTCTTTTATCCAAATTTTCAATATAAAGTCAAAATTTTTGTGGAGTTTAAAAATAGATTGGCGTATGCTCGTCTAAATGCTCATCTATTCCAGAAAATACGGCAACAACGATTTCGCAAGATATTGCCGGATGTGAAACATATAGCATGCCTTCAAATAAAATTGTTTTCCATCGATCGAGAATAAACTCAATTTCTGCGGCTGTGCCATTTTAACCTGGGCATTTTGCCTCATAAACAGTCCAAATATATCATTTATCCCCAAATTCTCCAATTAGCCTACGAATTTTTTTCTTTATGAGAGTTTTACAATCAGCACGAGTTACAATGACTTTTTTCATAAACCCAAATTTCCTTTTTCTTGTAAAACGCACTTCTTCTGAAAATTTTTCATTCCGCCCTTGATTGTAGGCTAAATTCAAAATTTCTGATAAAAGTGATTTTATTAAAACTCTTCATAAAAACAGCTAACACGAAGTAAATTTAAGCAAAAAAGTAACTGTAAATATATTTATTTCTGCTTTTCTGTCATCATTTTGGCTACTTCTTGCATAACTTTTGGGAAAAGATAATGTTCTTTTGCTTGTATTTTTTTGTGCAGGCTCTCTTCATCATCTTCTGGTTCAATCACCACTGATTCTTGTCCAAGAATTTTTCCAGCGTCTATATCTTCCTAAATACAACTTTTAACTAAATAAATAATTTCCCCTGCAAACCTCAACAAAATGCACTGTACAGCCGGTAATTTTAACTCCAGCCTCCAAAGCTAAGGGCACAGCCTTGGCTCCTTTAAATGAGGGCAACAAAGATGGATGGATATTGATTACCTTAATGAACTACTATATTAAAAGCCTTTTTTGAAAGCCTTTTTTAAAAGCCTTTTGATTTTGCCAATTTTTTTGGTTAAACAGCTTAGTTAAAAGGGGCCTCTGGAGGGAAGTCAAAAAAAAAACACCCCGGGGCGTCAAAATGAAGTACGGTAGTTGAAAAAATAAAATCCTTTCGGATTTTTGATTTAGAGACATCAATAGGATTGAATTTATCAACCATGTTACCGGGCACCTAGATTTTTCGGGATATAGTATGGGTGATTTCCCCAGAACACCCCTGTTTTAATCGAAATCGCAATAAATTAATACAATCTTACTCTTTGTCTCCACCTGTTCACAAACTCGGCTGTGAGCACCCTCATGAATCCGGCCAAGCAGATTAATTCAACCCCTCTTTCTTCGAGTTCCTAAAATTTCACCTTTTTATATTTTCAAAAAGTAGTGAAAAAGTACTTTTGTGATTTTCCTCTCGAACTCTGGTCTTGAGTTTCCGTGAGGGATCACGACAGCCTCCACTCCAAGTTCTCTGGCCACCTCCAAACCGAGCACACCAATTTTATTGGAGATTACTACGCTCACATGGCAGTGACTGCTTCTGCGCCGACTTTCGTGAATCAGTCGGGCCATGTTGGAACCTTAATTGCCCGTTGGGAAGTTCACAAATTTTAAATTCGGTTTACAGTTAGGTCCAAAACTACCATCTAAGTGAATATTAAACAAACCCACCACTGCCTGAGATCAAAATGGCCACATTCACTCTTTTTCTGTGCACAAACGAGGCATTAAAATGGAATTGGCTGAAAAGGTGGTCCACATTGCTAAAGTCCACTCTGCTGCCTCCTGGCTTGAGTCCACACACCTTTCCGATTGTATGACAGCTTTGCAATTGTTGTTGGACATGCAGAGCATGGTTGGGTGAGACCACCAGAACCATGCCTAAACCACAGTTAAAAGTCCTGAGCATCTCTTGTGGATCCACATTGCCCATTTGGTGGAGCCAGGAAAACACTGGATGGGATGACCATTTACTGCAATCCTTAAAAAGGTTGTTTGGAGCTGCGTGCAAGGTAGCCAAAAATTAATTTTACAACAAGAGCTGCCATTTGAGTTGGTAGAGCACGGGGTAGATTCTCCAATATTCCACCTCCAGTGATGTGGGCCATAGCTTTGATGTGACCGGAAATCGATAGTTTGAGCAAATCCTTCACGTAAATTCTGGTTGGTTGAAGCAGGGAATGGCCTAAAAATTGTGGAAAGTTAAAATAATTGCATACAGTTGAGCCCAAATAAAGTGAGATCTGCTGAAGTTTGACCACCTGTTGAGTACTATAGTATAAAAACACCAAATTATCCGTAATTTTTTTGTAAAAAGATTCTTTACGGAAATTTAAATAGCTCCAATCTGAAGTGACAAAACACTCTCATATTAAAAACAGTTGAATTTAACAGGAAGTGAAATTTGAGGTGGTTGTATATGTAGGGTCTCCACTTTATATTTTGTGTATAACTTGCTGTTTACTTACCCAAAGAGATACTGTCATCCCAAGGACATGGATCGCTCACGGAAAAGCCGGAAGATTGCATGATTTTTCGCACAAGGCTAAATCCATTACTGTGCAAGCCATTTGAAGGCAGGCCAATGAGGACATCACCCTCTTTTACCCTACAATTGTTAGTTGCAGTAACAATTTGCAGGTCAGTTTTACAATAATTTTTAAAGATTTACTGCGAAGTGAGTGGAAGGTCTGGCCAGGTGAATTCCCGAGCGCCCACACAACAACCAGCCAAGTCCCATTGGTTTGGGCCGTAGACTCCAGGCATTTCTGCTGTTTCTCCTCCTATAAAAATAACAATATAGATTTTCTCTCACGATATAATAAGACGAAAAAAAAACTGACCCACTAGAGCACAGCCAGACTCGAGACATGCCTCAGAGATTGACTCAACTAACTAAAATATAAGAAGGTTAATTTTATGCCACAATAAATAGGTAGACGTCGCAAAAAATAAAGCATTGAGGAATATGGCTCAGAGGGTCGGTACGTGACAATTTCCTGCCGCGCCAATTTCCTGCCGCGGCCGATTTCCTGCCGGACAATTCCCTGCCGGACAATTCCCTGCCGGGGACAATTCCCTGCCGGGGAAATCTACTAGTAAAATCATATTCAATTAATATCTCAACTAAACAAATTGCATTTTTATTGAGAATCAACTCGAACAACACTGACAAACAACTCTTTAAACGAAAACAAAGTAATACAATATAACATTTCCACGTGCTACTGATCTCCAATGAAGTTGTGGGCCAGACCGCGGGAGATACTCCAGCAAGTTTCTTTGATCAAATAGCTCCACCACCACCGCTGTTGGATCCACCTGATGGTTGTGCCCTGACTCATACCCCGGATGTGCAAGAAACTTGACGAACTTGTTTCCCTCGACCAACGTGTGAAGACGCGCTTTGCATCCACCATCCTTTGTCTTGTGCTTGTCGCAGCTCCAGTACTTCTTGTCCTTATCTGGTTTGCTGAACTTCGAAGTTGAAAAGGAACTTTGTACTGAGCTTTGCTTTTGCCTTTTTCCGATATGACAAAACTGATGTGATTCTGAGAACAAAGAAATCAGGATAAGATGAAAAACAGCAAAGTCAAAAGTACCTGTCGGAGAAACTCTGCATTGCTAATGGGCCCGATGTTTGATCCCTCATGGACTTCTGGGCCAGCTTGCTCCTCTTTAGTTTAGAACTCCCCTTTTTAAAATATACAAAACATACATTAAACATGAATAAAATCGGGGTGGTATTTGGTATTGGAAATTGGCGCGGCAGGAAATTGTCCGTGGCAGGGAATTGGCGCGGTAGGGAATTGTCCGGCAGGAAATTGTCCGGCAGGGAATTGTCCGGCAGGGAATTGTCCGGCAGGAAATTGTCCGGCAGGGAATTGTCCGGCAGGGAATTGTCCGGCAGGAAATCGGCCGCGGCAGGAAATTGGCGCGGCAGGAAATTGTCCGTGGCCGCAGAGGGTAAGTGTTGGACCGATAACCCAGATAGCGGCGGATCGAAACTATCCAGTGCGATTAGTAAAAGTGGAAAGCAGTACGCATCGAGTGTAAATCGAACACGCGGCTAAATTGAAGCCACGGCTTTGCAAACTATTCGGTTAGGAACTTTTACTCAAACTTTGTGGTGTAGTGATACAGCGTTGAATGGGCCACAGGTTAAAATCCGCCTAGCGGCAGCAATTGATTTTTTTGTCGTTTTGAGGGGACAAAAAATTTAAGAGAAACACGATTTTTTTTAAAGAATGTTTTATCTGATAAAACATTAAGAATTATGAATATCATGAAAAATCTTCGGACAACATAAAATTTGCAAAGAACACCTATACAAAAATGTAGCCATGAATCTCCTCTTTCAGATAAACAGAGGAAATCCAAAAATTAAAGAGAGCAAAAAAAGTTATGCCGCCTTGAAGTAGGCAAGTCATATTCCGCAAAAAAACCCAACCGAACAATTTAATCTGCCTTTCATAGCCGTGGTAGCGGAGTTCCTCTGCAATACAATTGAGCCCCGAGGTTTCTAATTTATCCTTATGTTTTTCATTACTTATTTACTTACAAACCTCCTTGAATTACTTACCTGAACAGCCTCTTCTTTGACCAACTTGCCAGTCACATAATAGTCCAGAAAGGCAATAGGCTTAGCTCCATGGCACAGCACATCATTGACACACATGCCCACCAAGTCATAGCCCAACCACTTCAGATAACCAGATTGTTGAGCCAACTAAAACCCTAATTTTAAATTTGACAAATGTGGTCGATTTCTCACTTCAATTTTAGTGCCTACTCCATCCATACCAATGACTAGCTGAGGGTTTTGAAATCCTTCCTTTTGCAAATCGACTAATGCGCCGAAACCACCTATCTGAGAATACGGGAAAAGATACTACAGTCAAACCTCGTTATAGTGCGAAACTCGATATAGTGCGACCTTGAGTTCGACCCATTTGGTCAAAAGTCTTAAAAAGTCTCATTATAGTGCTCTTATAGAGCTAATGTTTTTCGGTCCCCAGGTAGCACCGTAATGAGGTTTGACTGTATTTAACGAAAAAGACGAAAAATACCTGTTTTGTGCCTCGTGTGAGAGTTCTGCCACAAAACTTCTGAATTTTGTCTACAAATGCGTTGCCCTCACTGATGTTGACACCACTTTTGGCATAGCTGAGTTGAGATCTGAAAATAAGTCCAAATAAAAGCCTGGATTTGAAAAAGGTTAACCTAGGAAGCAGGACAAAGTCGCCGATATCTCTGCGATAGTGTTTGGAAGAAAATTTGATGTTTTCAACCGCCTTTAGACACAAAGATTTGGCTTGGAACGGTGAGCTAGCCAGACTTGTTACACACAGAACACGTCCACCACAACTGACAATTTGACCTAGAATAATGTATGGAATGTAAGGTCAACTTCTTTCACGTTTACCATCTGGTCCATGCTTGGCTCCGGCATAGAAGGTAACTGTATGGTCATCATTCTCAGGGATTTCTAAAAAAAACACTTCATTTTTAAATAATGCTGGCATTAAGGGTACCGGATGACAACCGGACAAAATTTCCCAAAATAAACCAGATGGGGATACCGGATTTCTAAAGGGATAAAAAAACAGCTAAAGGAATAAAAAGGGGATTTAAATTGCGGATTTTAAAAATTAAAAAAATTGAATTTCTAGTGAATTTTTTTAGAAAATCAATTTTTTACGAGCTAGCTAAGAAACAAATTAAACAAAGAGTTGAATTAACACATGCTAAAGCTTTGCAAAAGAAAATAAAAAATACCGTATTTTCTCTAATTATGCGGCCGGCCGCTAAATTTTTCAACCCTCCGAAAATCGGAGAATTTTGAAGTCGATCTCGAGATTTTCGGATGAAAATCCAAAATCGAAAAAGCAGAATCGGTAGAGCTCGCGGGAATTAAGAAAATGCAATAAAGAGATTTGCAAAATTTTGACCCTGGGTTGAGATATAGATCTTCAAAGTGAGGGGCCCGCTAACTTAGAGACGGCCGCATAATTAGAGAAAATACGGTTTTTTGGTTATGTGGTCTTCGAAGATGATCTTATATCGAGACTCAAATGTATTTGAAAAAAAAAAACAAGACTTGATAAACAAAAAGATAACAAAAAATATTTCATCACACTGAGAGAAACAGTAAAATAACGGAAATACCGTATTTCCTCTAATAAGAGCCCATGGGCGCTTATTTTTTAAACACCCGAAAATCTGAAAATTTTGGGGTCGATCTTAAGATTTTTGAATGAAATTTCAAAATGTAAAAAGCGGAATCGGTAGAACTCGTGGGAGTTAAGAAAATGCATCAAACAGCTTTGCAAAATATTCTTTCTTGGCTGAGATATAGGTCTTCAAAGTTAAGGGTGGGCGCTTATTAGAGGAAATACGGTACCCTAAAACAGGCAGCAACTGGATTCGGATAGTCGGCCACAGGGAGACCAGACCAGGCACGGGCACGGTAAAAAGATAAGAATAAATAATGTGAATCACCTGTTATGGGAAAATTAGTGGGAAAAACTTTTGCGGGATAGCCTTGAGAAGCAACCTTAAATGTGATTTAAAGATTTAGATTAAAAAAAATATTTTTGGATTTTTAAATCATACCACAATCCCGATGCAGTATTTCTTATGCCAATTTATATCAATTGTTGCAAGACTTTCCGTGCAACAAGCCATGAAAATTTTATAGAGATCAGTGTCGAGAAGTCTGAGCAGGACCTGGAAAAAAATGCCGCTCAAACTCGAATTTATAGCTGAAACTGTTTGAGTTTGGCGAAAATCGGATAATAGTTTTCCACATTTGCTCTAACTGTACCTCTAAAAACAAAGAAAATACAGATTTTTTTGAGTTTCAGCAAAAGCTTTACCTGTCTCAGGATCCCCAAATCTGCAGTTGAACTCCAAAAGACGAGGTCCGTCGGATGTGATCATTAAGCCAGCGTATAGAACACCTAGAATGTCGTACATATCCCTCCAATTCGTCAAAATATGGAAAATTTTTGGAATATTTCAGGAAAAAATTTCGAAATTTTCAGCTAAAATTCTTTTTAGGCACAACGCATGAAAATTTTTAATATGACTCCAATTCCGAAAATTTTAAATTTCTGATTACGATTTTATTTTTTTCGAGTGCTGTCCCACCCCCACCGATGGTCACCTCTTAATTCGCTGCGCGTACATTTTAATTTAGCAAATATTATAGCCAGATATAAATCCAGCGAGGCATTGCGGTTCCAGGAAGGATTAAAAAAATATTCCAAAAATTTGACGACTAAAATTGAAAAAATTTGCTGACAAAATTAAATACCGTATTTATTCTAATAGAACGACACGCCCTAATTCAAAAAATGTGTTTGTGGCATTGTGTTTTCGACCTACTTTTTGAATAATGTTCTAGCAAAGTTACCCCTCAATTTTCAGCTCATCTCACTGGCTACAAAATAAGTGGTAACTTGCTCGAGAATGGTCTAGAAAAGTGGGTTTAAAAAACAATGCCAAGAACGCTATTTTTAATAGAGATGCGCATCCGGCACCAGTCAGGATTTTTGCGCAAGTGCGAGACCAGGATCAGGACCACGATTTTTAAAATAAAAAACCAGGATCCTGGTCAAAAAACCAGGATTTTTCAAACCTCTCAAAAATTAGTTTCATTGACCAAGACAATTGACCACAACCCAAGAATAAAATGTTTGTACAACAGGGAATTAGATTTTTGAACAACAAATAATAAGATTGTTACATTACAATGACACTTTGAACTCAGTAAGTGTATTTCAATACTGGCAAAGCATTGTTCGGAAAGATCAACATCTTAGCATTTTTGGGATCAAGTCTGCTCCTTCTGTAGTCATAAACATCCCTTGCGATGGAGAAGACTTGCTCACTGGGTTAGTAGGTTAGCTGGCCAGTAGCTGTTGCTGAGAGAAAGCGTCGAGCTAGCTTTGACAAATTTGGATAGTTCAGAGAATTCGCCTAAGCGATACTCAACGTCAATGTTTTGTTCAGTACTTCTCAAATTTCAGGACCAGGATTTTTCGAAATGACAGGATCCTGTCCTGTCGCCATCTCTAATTTTTAATTAGATGGGAGGGGCCGGGGGGCTTGTCGTTCTATTAAAAAAAAATACGGTAACCTGGTCAAAAAATTCTATAAATTGGTTGGTAACTTTAAAAAAAAATTGTTCTGTGTGTTTTTAAAACAACCTTTGTAAGGAGTTTCTTGTTCTTTTAGAGCTGACACAGTTTTCTGCAGAATATGTGTGATTTGGTCATCGATTTCTTTGGTTACAACAATTGGTGCAACGGCGCCTAAATTTATTTGTCGAAAAAAAATTCCAGACACATTTTTTCACCCACCCATTCCACCAGTATTTCCTCCCCTATCACCTTCCAAAGCCTTTTTGTGATCCTGTGACAAAGGCATCCTCTGTATTGTGTGGCCATCAGAGAAGCAAAGAGCAGATACTTCGAAACCTTCCAGAAACTCCTCTACTACTATATCAGCTTTTTGGTTGTTTTGGAAAAGAGTGTTTAAGATGGCTATAGCTTCCTGTTTGCTCTCAGCTATGCTAACTCCCTTGCCAGCACACAACCCGTCTTCTTTGATCACTATTTTAGTCCAGTCTAGTCTAAACCGAAGTGTTATTTTCGTCGGAAATTTGAATATTTGCAAAAAAGCTTTATGGCTTGTTCACTTACTTCGTATTCGGATTTTCGTCTTATTTTTCTTCTTTTAGTCGAAGAGGCATATATTTTATAATTTTTTTAAGTGATAACACCATTCGGCAGCACCAAGATTCTAGTTTTCTAATGAGGTATCATTTGCTGAAACATGTGGCACAAAAAAGGCACAAAAAATTAGTGTGCTAATTTTAAAAGGCACACTAGTCATTAGAAACTAGACTCGGGGCTATCGAATAGTGTTATCACTTAAAAAAAATATTAAAATATTTGTCTTTTTGACTAAGAAAAACGAATCCGAACTTGAAGGACGTGAGCAAGCTACGAGCATGAGGTTCTATCTAATTATTAAGCATAGCACCTGACTTTCAAATTACCTTGGACTTTTAAACCTTTTTTAGAGAAAAGGGTTGTGAAAAATCACTTCTTACAAGGGAACCGATGCAGCTGTACGATTCGATTCAAAAATTCTGGCAATGCCATCTTGTAGAGCATGGTCGATTTACTAGATAAAATTTAAATATTTTTTGCTAACAGACAGAAAAAGTAGAATCTGGAGATTCGAGAAAAATGTCAAAATAGACCGAAATTGCCTTGGTCCCCCTGTGGATTTTCAAACACATATTTTCTACAGTCAAGCCTCTACATTGTGATACCCGAAAGGTTCGCTCCCCAACTGGCTCCCACACTTTTTTCACATATGGGTTTAAAATATTGTGGGACCCAGCTAAATATCGAACTCTTGGGTATGTCGCCATGTCGAGGGTAGATTATTAACAAATTCCTTGTTTAAGAATCCACAGGGGGGACCAAGGCAGTTTTTGGCTCAATGTTTCTCGAGACTCCAGATTCGATTTTTTCTATCTGTTAGCAAAAAATATTAAAATTCTATATAGTAAATCGACTATGCCCTACAAAATGACATTGTCAGAACTTTTAAAATGCCTTTCTCAATCTGGAACCGTTGGGATCAGGTCAAAATGATTTCAGAACACTGTGATACTATGAGTATGACACCCAAAAATTAGCACCCTACTTTGGAGAATATCTCAGCTCCCTTTAATTATTTTAACCTGATCTCTCAGAGTTCGGAAGATAAGTTTTAGAGAGACTTTTTAATTTTAGAGACTTTTTAAAAACTATTACTCTCAAAATTGTAAATTTTTTAATAAAAATTTATATAACATAGGTCAAAAAGTGTCGCGAAATTATATTTTACCTGCCTTTGCGAAAATCGCTCCAACGTGGTGAAAATGGAAAAAAAACAATACTAGGTTACTACAGTCGACTCTCGATAACCCGCCACCCCCTCAAGTTCGACAGGGGGTCCGACACTTTTTTCACCTCAATTTTTGAAAATATTTTCCGAACATGATTTGTCAGCCTGATGCGATTACGATTTGGCCAATCATTTTTAAAAATGTTTAAAATGTTGCCACTAAGACTCGGGCCTCTCGATAACCCGCCGCCCTACTTTCAAAATAGAGTGGCGGGTTATCAAGAGGCGCGGATCTAAGTGGCAAAAGTTTTAAAATTTTTTAAAAATGATCGGCAAAATCAAAATCCTTGCAATATTTTGCACCAGACTGACGAATCATATTCGGCAAAATTTTTCAAAAATTGAGGTAAAAAAGTGTCGGACCCGAGGCGGGAACGAACTTGAGGGGGTGGCTGTTTATCGAGAGTCGACTGTATTGGAATTTTTTTTAGAAATGCTTAATCTACCTGTGGTTTCAGATAAATTTTGGCTAAAATTTTCTACCCAATCGACCGTCGGTTTATCGAGGTTTGACTGTACTCTCAAAATTGTAAATTTTTTTAATAAAAAGTTATAAAACATAGGTCGGAAAGTGTCGCAAAATTATATTTTATCTGCCTTTGCGAAAATCGCTCCAACGTGGTAAAAATGAAAAAAAAACAATACTAGGTTGCTATTGGAACTTTTTTTAGAAATGCTTAATCTACCTGTGGTTTCAGATAAATTCTGGCTAAAATTTTCCACCGAATCGGTCCACTTCTATTGTTTATGCAATAAATTACACAAACCTACCCATTTACAAAGTCTGAAGCCGTCTTCAAGTCGTTAAAAGCGGCATATTGAGCAGTTGGCAGCTCATTTGAGATCATAAAGCGTTTGGCAAAAGTCTTGCTAGCTTCCAATTGGGCAGCCTGATGGCTGGGAGCAAACACATGAGAACAAACATCTTCCAACTGGCTGGCCCAGCCCTCACAAATCTGCTGTTCTGGACCAATCACCACCAAAGAAATGTTGTGTGAAATGCAGAACTGGCGAACAGCATTAATGTCGTTTAGCTGCTGGTTTTCTATAAAAACCATTTTAAAGAATCACGCGTTCTAAATTGTCCCCGCCAATTCAAAATTTTTCGCACAATCATTGAACTTCTGTACAGATGTTTCAACTTGGTTTCTAACAAAACAATGCCTAGAATTTTATTTTGGGCAAAATTTTGTTAGAAACTAGGGCTGGGCAGTGGAGAATTCTCCGGAATTCACCAGCAATTTCTCCGGTAGGTTAACAAATCGGAGAATTATCATTTTTTGCGAATTCCCTGCAAACTTGCAAACTTCCCTTGAAATTGGGAATTTATCAGGAATTTCCACTGGGAATTTCTCAGACTCATTTCTTAAAATTTTGAAAATTGTTGTATTTTGTTTTTAGACCGTCTAGCCATTGATATGTTTCTGTAATTTTTCAGATGTCGAAGAAATTGCTACATTGGTGCTGGAGCTACTTTGCGAGGAAGCAAGAAACAAATGAAAATGTAAATCCACATTTCAGATTCAGCATCAAAGTTGGCCTTGAAGCTAGGAAGGAAATAGACCGTTATTCCAGCAACTCGTCAACAAGCTAAAACCGTCTTACAAGCTACCGAGTCGCAAATACAAATACCCGAAGGTGCTGATTCCGGCAGAGTTCATTCGAGTGCAGTACACACGCCCAAGCCATTCCTCTTCGATTCCATAGATGCGACGTTTCCGTGGATTCTTTTTGAAGGATGCAAGGCTCATGCGATTGACTTGGCTGCAAAGGATATCTGTGCCATAAAAACCATTGATGACTGCTTAAAATACTGCGTGGATCAGCCAGTGGAAGAAATTAACGAAGAAGAGATTGTATCCAGTTCCATTGTTGATGTGTACATGAATGAGTTCAAAGGAATTGCTATGAGTATACCGAATAAATATTATCTTGAATCAAACTCAGCCAAGTATGTCTAAGAATTAACGTTTCTCCGATTTCTGGAGAATTCTCCGAATAATATCTCTCCGGAGAATTCGACAGCCCTGTTAGAAACCAAGTTTAAAAATTCGTGCATAGGTTCAATGATTAGGATTTTTGGAATTGGCGGGAGACAATCGTTGTCGTAGACGGCAATGGTCCTTTAAGGATATATCTAGGCGGCTTCAGTTGAGCTTTTCTGTAATTGCTTTGCCTTTTAAACTATTAGGTAATTTATCACCTCTAGCAATGGAATATTTGCAGGCATTTCCAGGTGCTATATATACTTTATCCACCAAAGCACTTTGCTCCAACTTCCAAGCTATGGCATGTTCTCTGCAATACAAAGTTTTACAATATGCAATTTTTGGTCGATTTGATCTATTGGCCCTTGTCATACTTGCGTTTCCGAACACGAGAACAGTAAAATCGTTTCAGCCAAATAAAACAAAAAAGGAATATCCGTTTACAGAAATGTTTCCGTTTCTCATTTTGGAGCAAATATAGAACACCCAGCCAGTCGATTCTTGGAAAATTGCAAAAAACAGCTTAAAATTTTCGCCTAAATTAATCACTACCAGCAATAGGTTCTTTGCTGACTTTTACTCTAAAGATTATTGTTTTTAAAGTCAATTTATGTTGGTTTTACGAAGTGCGAATCAAAGTTGGATTAGAAAAACTTGCCGTATTTCCTTTAATAAAGCCACCCTTCCTATTAGAGCCACCCCTTTCATAGAGCCACCCTTCAGTTCGGAATGAGGACTACTACCAAATAATGAGGTGTCCTAAATGAGGACTACTAAAAAGCGTGGTTTTTTAAAGTCACGAATGGATAGCCACGAATCAAAATGGTCATGAACTATCACCCCAAACAGGTAGAGGTTCGGGACATCTTTTTGCGTAATGATGATGACAGGATCAAGATTTCAAAAATAGAAAATTAAGATCCTGACAGGATCCTGGTCGAAAACCCAGGATTTTGCAAACCATTCAGTAATGAGTCTTTTTATTCACATACAAAGGACAACACTTGACAAACTAACAACAAAACAAGGTTAGCGAAATAAGGAGTGACGCCAACTAGTACAAGCTTTAACTCATATAATCTATTGGTTTCCTGTCAACTATAAAGTTCTATGTTGGTTTAGGTGTCTGTTGTTTAGGGTGTCCCAAAAACGACCACAGTCGCCTCTCGATATAGCGACCCCCACCTCAAGTTCGTTCTCACTCAGGGTCCGACACTTTTTTAACCCCATTTTCGAAATATTTTATCGATTCTGGTTTGACAGTGTGGTCGCAAATATCGTAAGGACTCCGATTTTGCCGGTCGTTTTTCAATAACTAAAAAATGTTGCCATTTAAAAAGCAAAAAACTCGATATAGTGACCCTCTAATTTTTTTAGTTATTGAAAAACGACCGGCAAAATCGGAATCCTTACGATATTTGCGACCATACTGTCAAACTAGAATCAATGAAATATTTCGAAAATGGGTTAAAAAAAGTGTCGGACCCTGAGTGAACTTGAGGTGCGGGTCGCTATACCAAGAGTCGACTGTAAAGAGTTTTTTCACTTCGTTCAAATTCCCTTTTTTCACATTTGGTTTTACCAATTTTAATTTTTTTATAGAATTTTAGATCAAAATTTTTGTTTGAGCATTCAAAATCCTTGAAAAATTGTATTTGAAAATGTTTTGTTGTTAGTTCAATAAATTTTTATGTAAGACGTCTAAAGTAGTGCTGATGCCTGGGGGTACCGGATTAATTCCGGATCGGATTGTTCCTACTTGACCGGATTCCGGACCGGATTTTGAGGAAAATCCGGAATCCGGCCGGATTCCGGATTTTCAATAATATCACCGAATTTGCAAAAATACAACTTTATTCATATTTTTTTTTCCAAATCAATCAACAAACAACAAAATATCAATAAGTAAAGTTAACAATTTCCAGTGATTTGTTCAAAAAGATAAGTTGTTCTGCGTTGAATGGATCACTTGAGTTTCTTTTGTAGTGGAAAACATCTCTGGCCCGGCTGAACAGCTGCTCACTCGCGACGGATGTTGACGCGGCTGCGAGTAAACGAGAAGCAGCCTTTGACAATATTGGAAAGCGGATGACGTTCTTTTGCCAGTAAATCAGTCGGGTCGGAGTCCAACGGTTCAGTTCTTGGTTCAGTATTGCATGATACGAGTTCCTGAAACAGTGAATAAACAATTGAATTACCAATCAATAAACAAATCTTACCGAATCAAAGTTCTGCATCCATGTATTTGGCGCTGGCAAGACTTCTGGTCGATTGACATTTGGTTGGCGGGCGAACATGCTTCTTGGTTTCTTAGTCGTTGGTTCCTCAACTTTTGGAGCAACTTCTTTTCTCACTGCCACTGTCAGAATTTCATTGTATAGAGCAGAGATCCAATTCTTCACCAGTCGCCGGAACAAGTCACTGTCTATCTGAAGCCTGTCCTTGGATCTTGGGTCAAGACCGGAATCCGGTCGGATTTTGCCTTCATAATTCCGGACCGGATTTTCGAAAAAAAAACCGGATCCCCAAAACCGGAATCCGGCCGGAATCCGATCCGGTCATCAGCACTAGTCTAAAGTACCGATAGTCACGACCTTTGTTCAAGGCATCCAAAATATAAAGCCACCCCCTCAGAGGGCATCCAGAATATAAAGCCACCCCCTCAGAGGGCATCCAAAATATAAAGCCACCCCTCAGAGGGCATCCAGAATATAAAGCCACCCCCTCAGAGGGCATCCAGAATATAAAGCCACCCCTCAGAGGGCATCCAAAATATAAAGCCACCCCCTCAGAGGGCATCCAGAATATAAAGCCACCCCCTCAGAGGGCATCCAGAATATAAAGCCACCCCCTCAGAGGGCATCCAAAATATAAAGCCACCCCCTCAGAGGGCATCCAGAATATAAAGCCACCCCTCAGAGGGCATCAAAATATAAAGCCACCCCTCAGAGGGCATCCAGAATATAAAGCCACCCCCTCAGAGGGCATCCAGAATATAAAGCCACCCCCTCAGAGGGCATCCAAAATATAAAGCCACCCCCTCAGAGGGCATCCAGAATATAAAGCCACCCCCTCAGAGGGCATCCAGAATATAAAGCCACCCCCTCAGAGGGCATCCAAAATATAAAGCCACCCCCTCAGAGGGCATCCAGAATATAAAGCCACCCCCTCAGAGGGCATCAAAATATAAAGCCACCCCCTCAGAGGGCATCCAGAATATAAAGCCACCCCTCAGAGGGCATCCAGAATATAAAGCCACCCCTCAGAGGGCATCCAAAATATAAAGCCACCCCCTCAGAGGGCATCCAGAATATAAAGCCACCCCTCAGAGGGCATCCAGAATATAAAGCCACCCCCTCAGAGGGCATCCAAAATATAAAGCCACCCCCTCAGAGGCATCCAGAATATAAAGCCACCCCCTCAGAGGGCATCCAGAATATAAAGCCACCCCCTCAGAGGGCATCCAAATATAAAGCCACCCCTCAGAGGGCATCCAAAATATAAAGCCACCCCCTCAGAGGGCATCCAAAATATAAAGCCACCCCCTCAGAGGGCATCCAAAATATAAAGCCACCCCTCAGAGGGCATCCAAAATATAAAGCCACCCCTCAGAGGGCATCCAGAATATAAAGCCACCCCCTCAGAGGGCATCCAAAATATAAAGCCACCCCCTCAGAGGGCATCCAGAATATAAAGCCACCCCCTCAGAGGGCATCCAAAATATAAAGCCAGTGTGGCTCTATTAGAGGAAATACGGTAGATTACAGCAGTCAAAATAATAAAATGTTTTAGACTAGGTTATTTTTTTATTTATTT
Source organism: Ditylenchus weischeri (assembly GCA_029231635.1). Lineage (NCBI taxonomy): Eukaryota > Metazoa > Nematoda > Chromadorea > Rhabditida > Anguinidae > Ditylenchus > Ditylenchus weischeri. Next base: position 37,250 of record JAMRYI010000146.1, on the reverse strand, counting down.
TTTCACTCGGGTCATTTAACCGACTAGAATGTAAGAAGTCAAGGACAAGATTTTACCTAGCTCCACTTCCTAAGACCAAGACATTGTTGCGTTCACTCATAGTCCACTTGAAAATCAATAACAAATGGCAATTACAAAAGTCTGTCCCAAAAATTTATAAATAACCAAAGTGTTTAATATTGAACTGGTGTTTGCACATCAATCAAATTAGGTGTAAAACCTCTTTGACTTGATACTATCTTTCGTTTTTTCAGACAAAAATAAATGCTCTTTTCTGTAAAAATGTTGTCTTGTTTCTTTTCTCGGAAATAATTTTGCAGCAAAAGGAAAAATTTTATTTCTTAATTTTACAGAAAGGATTTGTGACCAAGCATTACAAAAAGATCACACAATAGCACTAGAAAACTATAGCACGCATGACACGCAGGAATAAAATGGTAAATGTATTTCCGAAATTTTATAAACAGCTGGAAGGACAAGGTAAATCTGATTTGAGCCAGGTCCCTGTGTTCATTGAATACAGGCCACCCCAGTGTTTCCGAACATAACACTTAACACGTACTTTTTTCATATAATTTGTTTTCTTATCTCAGATATTTTTACACCGTTTTGTAGCTCTATCGATTGAGTGGTCAAACACACCAGTTAAACAAGTTTTGAGGAAATCACACCAAGTGTTTAGGAAAAAACCATGTGTACTCGGCAACCGGACAGAAGCCCTTTTTAAGGGCTATTGTCGCCCGGACAAAAGTTTTGTTAGCCCAGTTTTTGATTACGCATGGAGCTGATTTTTTCAGGATCAGTTCTTATCGGCTAGTTTTACTGATCCTGAAAAATCAGCTCCATGCGTAATCAAAAACTGGGCTAACAAAACTTTTGTCCAGGCGACAATAGCCCTAAAAAGGGCTTCTGTCCGGTTGCCGAGTACACACGGTTTTTTCTGAAACACTTGGTGTGATTTCCTCAAAACTTGTTTAACTGGTGTGTTTGACCACTCAATCGATAGAGAAAAATCTCAGCTGCAAAACGGTGTAAAAACATTTGAGATAAGAAAACGAAATATATATAAAAAGGTATGTGTTGAGGGTGTGTTAAGTGTTTTGGTCCACCCTCATTAAACCGGCACCCCCCTCAAGTTCGTTCCCACCTGGGGTCCGACACTTTTCTTACCCTAATTTTTGAAGCCTTTTGCCAGTTGTCTTCGATCAGTCTAGTTCAAAATATTGCAAGGATTTAAATTTTGCCGATCGTTTCACAAAATCTTAACAGTTTCGCCGTAATGATCCGTGGGTACTCGATAAACCGGCACGCTATTTCAAAAAAGGAGTGCCCGAGTCCCCGCGGGTCTTTACGGCGAAACCGTTGAGATTTTGAAAAGCGATCGGCAAAGTCTAAATCCTTGCAATATTTTGAACTAGACTGACCGAAGACAACTGGCAAACTTCAAAATTAGGTAAGAGTGTCGGACTAAACGGAAGGAACTTGAGGGGGAAGGTGGGGGATGCAGGTTTGAGTTTGTGGACTGTACAGCCGAGTCTCGATTAACCGACACCCATCGTGACCGGTCTTAGGTGTCGGTTAATCGAGGGTGTCGGTTAAGCGAGACTTTTAGACTAAAAAATCTCAAGGGTGTTGGTTTATCGAGTTTGTTATGGACATACGAGAGATAATAAGATTTATTCTAAACAAATAATATTCATTCAACAATGGAAAACAATTATGTTAGTTTTTTCTGCTTTTCTTTCAATTTGCGTTCTTCTTAAAAAACGGCGAAGCAAGAGAAAGATCAAAAAATTGAAAAGGAATTTTTGAAATTTGGCGGGAGTTTGAAAAAATTTCGAAAATATACAAGGTGTCGGTTTATCAGGGGTAGTTTCATTGGAAGGAAACCGCCGAGGGGTGTCGGTTAACTGAGGGTGTCGGATAATCGAGTGTCGGGTAGACGAGACTCGACTATACTGAACATGATGTGACCTTAGCCTAGCTTGATGTCCTTGTTTTAAACCAGGGTACGTAACTCAAAATTTTGAAAAAAAGTACATTTGGTCAAAAAAGTACATTTGGTCATTTTTTGTCGAAAATGCCATTTTATACAGTGCTTATTGCTATTCAGAAGCGAAACAAAAAGATTTTGACTAAAAATTTCACAAATAAAAAAGATTTTGGGTTCCGAAAAAAGTACAAATATTTTTAAAAAGTACAGTAACGTTCCCTGTTTAAAACTCAAAGTCGACTGGCTTGTCGCAGATTGAAGTTAAACCGTCCAGGTTTTTTCCATGTAGCGCTGGAAAATTGAAAAAATTGGCTCATACTGATTTGGTTTGCGAAATAATTTAACAAAAAGTTCCTCTTTTTCTTAATTTGTTGTTAAGCAATAAAATAATTTTTTACAACACAAAAATTTAATAATTTATTTATGCATTTCCATAGTCCTTTCTATGTAAAATTTAATAAAAAGTCAATTTATGTGCAAACACAGCTAATAAATATAGACTTCATCTTATTTTATCCGTCAAATTAATTGTTTAGAATTGGCTATAAACCTCGGTATAGTGGCCCCCACCTCAAGTTCGTTCCCGCCTTGGGTCCGACACTTTTTTCACCCTGATTTTCGAAGTTTTTTACCACTTCTGTTTTGACTAGGGTTGGCCGAAGAATATTCTCGGAGAATATTCTCGAGAATATTCTCGGTAAGAATCAAGATTCTTACCGACCAACAAAATTGGAGAAGAATCTTTTTCACTTTTTGTACTGGAAACTGTATTTGTCTTGACACGAATTCGTAAAAATATGAGATGTTTGCTGCAATTTGATCAATTGCCGATTTATGTTGTTACCTATATTCTCTCCAACTTTTCAGCCGCTATGCCGAAGCTAACAAAACCGCTATTCTTACTGAAAAAAAAGATTATTGCCGAGAATATTCTCGAAAAGATTCTTACCGAGAAAAATCCCAACCCTAGTTTTGACAGTCTGGTCCCAAATATCGTGAAGATTCCGATTTTGCCAGTCGTTTTTCAAAAAGTGAATAATTTTTCCATCTGAAAATAAAAACCTCGATATAGTGGCCCCCTATTTAAAAATTAAAGGGCCACTATATCGAGGTTTTTATTTTCAGATGGAAAAATTATTCACTTTTGGAAAAACGACTGGCAAAATCGGAATCTTCACGATATTTGGGACCAGACTGTCAAAACAGAAGTGGTAAAAAACTTCGAAAATCAGGGTGAAATAAGTGTCGGACCCAAGGCGGTGGGGGCCACTATATCGATGTTTGACTGTATGAGAGATGTACCGCCTAATGAGAGAATCCGTCTTTTTTGAATTTCAAATGAAAAAAATATAATTTGAGACAGCCACAATTTGAAATTTAAAAAAGACGGCCAAGTTCTAACATTAGGCGGTATACTTGGTGCTACTGGAGAATCCGTTCCCATTTTTTGCCTTGGTCCCCCTGTTGATTTTTAGTGTTTGAAAAAAATAGTTTCAAAAATTATTAGTCTCCAAACATTTTTTTCCCGCAGTTTTTAAGATTTTGTGTTTGCTTGCTTTGCTGTTTCATTTATTTTATCAAAAAACAACAGGGGGCACCAAGGCAAAAATGGCAACGGATTCTCCAGTAGTGCCGTATAATTCTATTTGAGGCTTTAGAATTTATTACGATATTTTCGTTTGGCGCAAAAAATACAAATTGGGCAAGGTAAATAATCAATTTGACAGGGAAAATATTTTGAGGAATATATATTCATTACACAATTTCCGCTTTTCAACCATCAATTGCTTTCAAATTTCTTAAAATAGCTTCAAACAGTTTCTTTTTATCGCCCCTGTTAATGCCAAAAAAGCCGCTGCTTTTCTTCTCATATTCGATTATCCTGCAAAAAACATATTGAATAAGCCAATATCCACCCCTCAAACCTACTTTTCCAACAAAACCGCGGCATTGGAAGCCTTGACCCTGGAGTACTTGCTGGTTCGCTGACCTCTCTCAGCCAAATAAGTAGTCCAGTCATTGCTCATCACCAAGTCCAGCAATTGTCTTAGATGGGCGAAGGTGATGGACAAGGCGGCATCCTCGAAACCAGCCACTGGACATTGTGCTGTGAAGAATTCGCACTGGAGAACATCTAGACTGAACTGCTCTAGAGCACCCATACTCACACATTTCACTTCTGGGGCTAGCATCATGCTGTGCATGCTGTCTGCTAGATGCTTGCACGTCTAAATGGATCACTCTAGGCCTGCCTTGTTCCTTTTTTTATTTAAGGACCATGCTCGCGGTGGTCTGGTGGGTCCCCGCCAATTCGAAAAATGATCTTCTGTTCGGATTTTCTAACTAGGTTTCTAACAAAACAAGGCCTAGAATTTAATTTTGGGTGTAGTTTTGTTAGAAATCAAGTTAAAAAATCCGTACAGAAGATCAATGATTAGGAAATTTTTTTGAATTGGCGGGGCCACCCACCAGACCACCGCGAGCATGGTCTTTTAAGTGAATTCTCAATTACCTGCATACAAACATGCCTGGCCAATACGTTTGGCAGGTTGGTGAAGGAGGTGAAAGTAGTGTTCAGGAAGTTGAGCAAGTCAGTTACGTAGTCCGATGCTAAATATTGTGTTTGTACGACTGAATACGTCTAGATAATCTTGTAGAAGCTCACATACCTACTCCATTTGGTTGTGCCAACTCCCAGTCGTAATTGGCTGAAATTTGTTTGGTGCGTAAGTACAACACGCTACGACACTTCATGTTGGTTTTTTCAAAAAATTTCGTTCTTTTTTTAAAGTAGTTTTTTTTTTAAATTTGTATTCCGAGATTTTCCTCAGGAATCCTTATCACAAACCAGAATTTAAAAAAGATATTTCTGAGATACGATCATAAGTTAAAGGGTATTTTTTTTTAATTTCCGTAACTTAACTTATGGTCATATCTAGGGTTGAAATATGACCGGTCATTTTCAAATCCGGTGGAATGACCGGTCATATTTTCATTGTATTAATTTTACGGGAAATTTAACTGTACTGGAGGGTTAACTGTGATGGAGGGTTAACTGTGCTGGAGGGTTAACTGTGCTGGAGGGTTAACTGTACTGGAGGGTTAACTGTGCTGGAGGGTTAACTGTGCTGGAGGGTTAACTGTAATGGAGGGTTAACTGTACTGGAGGGTTAACTGTACTGGAGGGTTAACTGTACTGTAGGGTTAACTGTAATGGAGGGTTAACTGTACTGGAGGGTTAACTGTACTGTAGGGTTAACTGTACTGGAGGTTTAACTGTGCTGGAGGGTTAACTGTTCTGGAGGGTTAACTGTGCTGGAGGGTTAACTGTGCTGGAGGGTTAACTGTGCTGGAGGGTTAACTGTAATGGAGGGTTAACTGTACTGGAGGGTTAACTGTACTGTAGGGTTAACTGTAATGGAGGGATAACTGTACTGGAGGGTTAACTGTACTGTAGGGTTAACTGTACTGGAGGGTTAACTGTGCTGGAGGGTTAACTGTACTGGAGGGTTAACTGTGCTGGAGGGTTAACTGTGCTGGAGGGTTAACTGTACTGGAGGGTTAACTGTGATGGAGGGTTAACTGTACTGGAGGGTTAACTGTGCTGGAGGGTTAACTGTGATGGAGGGTTAACTGTGCTGGAGGGTTAACTGTGCTGGAGGGTTAACTGTGCTGGAGGGTTAACTGTACTGAGGGTTAACTGTGATGGAGGGTTAACTGTGCTGGAGGGTTAACTGTACTGGAGGGTTAACTGCGCTGGAGGGTTAACTGTGCTGGAGGGTTAACTGTGCTGGAGGGTTAACTGTACTGTAGGGTTAACTGTACTGGAGGGTTAACTGTACTGGAGGGTTAACTGTGATGGAGGGTTAACTGTGCTGGAGGGTTAACTGTGCTGGAAGGTTAACTGTACTGTAGGGTTAACTGTACTGGAGGGTTAACTGTACTGGAGGGTTAACTGTGATGGAGGGTTAACTGTGCTGGAGGGTTAACTGTGCTGGAGGGTTAACTGTGCTGGAGGGTTAACTGTACTGTAGGGTTAACTGTACTGGAGGGTTAACTGTGCTGGAGGTTTAACTGTGCTGGAAGGTTAACTGTACTGGAGGGTTAACTGTGCTGGAGGGTTAACTGTACTGGAGGGTTAACTGTACTGGAGGGTTAACTGTGCTGGAGGGTTAACTGTGCTGGAGGGTTAACTGTGCTGGAGGGTTAACTGTACTGGAGGGTTAACTGTGATGGAGGGTTAACTGTGCTGGAGGGTTAACTGTGCTGGAGGGTTAACTGTGCTGGAGGTTTAACTGTGCTGGAAGGTTAACTGTACTGGAGGGTTAACTGTACTGGGACTTAACTGTACTAAAGGGTTACTTTTTACCCTTTTTAATCTTTTACCTTTTTTTAAACAAAATAAGTATCCAACAATGATTTCCTTTATTTTTAATCTTTCAATCAAAGAAACCCCAGCACCAAAACAGCGGTTTCTAAGCTTTCGTCATTGCTATGCCTAAATAGAAAATGACCGAAAATAAGAGAAAATAACCACCCCCTGGTCATATGACCAGAACATGACCGACGCTCAACCCTAGTCATATCTCAGCGGCTCATTTTTTTACAAATTTTGCTTCATAATTTAGATTTCTGGTTAAATTTTGCATCATAGAATGTTTTTGAACATTGAAAGTTTCAAAAAGTTGGTACCTTTATGCCGAAATATATCGTACCCAACACGAAGTGTTTTTTTTATCAAGTACAGTCAAACCTCGTTTAACCGCCACTCCAGGGTACCGGCCTAAGGGTGGCGGATAACCAAGGTTTGACTGTACAATCAAAATCAATAAATTTCGCCTTCACAAAGAACTTACAAATTTCTAAAAATGCTGAAACTTTTTCTTTCAAAGCCTCATCAATCAATTGCTCCACTTCTGAGCGCGAGTCTCTGAAGAGTTGATTGTTGAGTGCCAACAAATGGCCTGATTCCGTGCAAGTCTCTCCGTGGTTGACTATTTTAGAGATGTAGCTTTCTAGTTGTTCGCAGGATCTCTCCAAGTAGCCCATGTTAATTGTGATTTGGATCAGCTAAGTAGGACATCTATTTGAAGCATTTTAACAAACAAAATTAGCAACCTGTATCAAGGACCTATTTTTGTTTAGGACAAACATCTTCAAGGAGCCTGACCACCTGGCCAGCAACACATTGGCGTACCTCCTCACAGTGTCATTGACTTCTGACTGGGATAGCTGGAGGTTCTCCATGAAACGAAGGCACCCCAACAAATAACCCTTGGCTTGAGTGAATACTGTGGGCACAAATTGTGAAAACGGAAATTTCCGTGGATACTCCTCCTGCAAATATTATTTTGTCAAAAAACATTTAAAAAAAATGGGATAAATGCCTTATCAAGTGGTCGTTTGTAAGGGAACTCTTCAATAACCGCCCTGTACTCCTTGTCATTATAGACTGTTATGGGCGTGTAATTGTCGGATTGGAGGGCAGTTTCGAATTGAGCACAATATTCTCGCATGAGGATTTCATTGTATTGGTCACTGAAAATCGAGGCTTTGGAAATTAGTGGATAAGAGTTTTTTGTACACCCACCGGAAGTTCTGCAACAAAATATAGAGTGGGTTTGTGTTGTAGCCATAGCTTTTCATGGTTAGTATAAACAGGAGAATGACCTAAAACAATTTTTATTAAAATATTATATAGGATATCCAAAAAATTATACAGAATATCACAATTTCCGAAAAATTTGTCACAGGCTTCCGTGGACCGGTACAATTACATGAATTATTTTGCTCGGGTTTCAGCCAATAATTATTTTTTTATTATTTTACGCAATTTCTAAAATAGTGGGTGACACTTTCAAACACCTCTTTTTTGTGCCGGAAAATTTGGAAAATTTTTTGGTTTTAAGTTAAGTATTGTTGGAAATTCCTAAAAAGTGAGTATTTTTTTCTTTTGAGTGTGTTTGAAACTTTTTTCTTACTCTATCTCACAAGTAATATACTATTAGACGCAGAATTGACAGCTCTTACCCCCTGCAGAAAAAAATTCTGCAGATGACAGTAAAAAGTTAAATACCTAGGCCTCTAAACAGGGAAAAAAATCCTCATACAATTTTCGCCCTATAAAGGGGTCTATACAACAGATAAACGGGCCCACCAAAAAAAATCTTTTTTTATTAGAAAGAGTATTTCATTTCGCATCTAATAGTGCAAAACTGAAAATTATCCATCTCAGGTTAAGTGGTTGCTGTAAAATGTCGATTTTTTGAAAAAATTATAAAGAAAATTCAGTTTTGACAATATGATTTTAAGACCAGACTGTGCTTAGCGTGGTCGATTTACCTATAGAATAATCAGACAAATAAAATGAGGTTTTAGGAATTCGCATTTTGCCTTGGTCCCCCCTTATGTACTTATTTTTCCAGACAACACGGGGGACCAAGGCAAAATGCGAATTTCCTGAAAACCTCATTTTATTTGTCTGATTAAATTTCTATAGGTAAATTGACCACGCTAAGCACGAATCTGGCCTCAAAATTAGCATATTGTCAACAAAAACTGAATTTTATTTATAACTTTTCAAAAATCGACATTTCACAGTCACCACTTAACTTCTTTTGGCCACCAGACCTGGGATAGATTGTTTTTTTTCAGTTTTTACACTATTAGATGCGAAATGAAACACTCTTTCTAATTAAAAAAAATTTTTAGCTGTCAATTCTGCGTCTAATAGTATATTACCTGTAAAATAGAGTAAGAAAAAGGTTTCAAACACACTCAAAAGAAAAAATACTCACTTTTTAGGAATTTCCAACAATACTTTTTTAAAAATGCGCCAAATCGAAATTTTTTATGCAAAAATTTGTCGACCAAAATTAAAGCTGCTCAGAATGAGTCAAAGAACACGATAAACCGTTAGGAAATTTTTGCCAAAAAATTACGGTAACAACGCCTGCAGAATTACAGAAATCGTCTTTTAAAACTATTGGTCGTTGCAGTGCTCAGTTATTTACAGCATAGTTTTTGTGCCAACCTTTTTCATTTTCAACATCATTTCCACATCAAGACAGTTGCCCTGAAAATATTACTGCTACTTCACTGCCACAAACACTTGCACTAAAAAAACCAACGAAATGAGAATTCATTGTGCCGGTGACCTGTTGAAGGGCCATTTCCCACAACTGGTCTTTGTGAGCTATTGTTACTAGACTCGGCTGGCTTTGCATTATTCGATCTTCCACTATGAAGAAGCCAATCACCTCGTCCAAATACCTCACATATGCGTGGATCGACTCCGACTAAATTTGTTTTAATAGTATTTTTCTCAAACATACTATAATCAACTGTCAATATATAAGTGAACATCAGAGCGCGACCAGAAATTTTCTTGATTTCAAAGAGCCATAACTTTTTTTTCTGACAAGATCTCGAAATTCTGTTTTCCCCAGTCGCCTTTTCTTGAGCTCTTAATCAGGCACTTACCGTATTTCCTCTAATAGAGCCCCCCGGGGCTTTATTTTTTGGATGCCCGAAAATCGGAATATTTGGAATTCGATCTCGAGATTTTGGGGTGCTCAACTCAAATCTGAAAAGTGCAATCGGTAGAGTTCGTGGGAGTTAAGAAAACGCGTAAAACAGCTTTGCAAAAATTGACTCTGGGTTGAGATATAGGTCCTCAAAGTTAGGGGGCTCTATTAGAGGGGGGCTCTATTAGAGGAAATACGGTATCTACTTGGGGGCCTTTTGGTCAACTGTGAATAGTGTTCAGACGTCTCCTAAGTAATTTTTATACGCTAAAAACGATAAAAAAGTTCTTTCCAAACAATTTCTGTACTAAAAAGACATGTTTTGAAAAAAAAAGTTGGTTATCAAAGGTTGACCAACTGCCTTGGTCCCCCAAGGTAGGCTGAGCGAATGAGAGCGGTGTCAGACTACAAAAGATGCTTCTCGACAACAACAATTTTATTCGCACTCAAAATCCTTGTAAACACTTATTTTACGATATTTCCACTACGTTTTGGTTGCTGGAGCTGGGCAAACAGTTCCCTCCTTGGCACTATTCGCAGTTGACCAAAAAAGGGGCCCCCAAGTAAACAAGTTCCCTTAATCAATTTTTATAATTAATTACGAAAAACCTTTTTATGCTTGGTCCTTCATGTGGTTTGGACTACCCAAAGGTCCAAATGGTTGAGAGCCACATCACAAGGGAGAGCAAGAAAAATCTTTTGGCAGTATTCAGGCTCCACCCAGACTCCCGCGTAACACGAGTCGCGTAACAAACTTTTAAAGGTTTCCACAACATCTTTTACGTTGCCATAAAGACCCGCGGCTCTCGTTTATCCGACACCTCTTTTTAAAAATCAGGTGTCGGATAAACGAGAGCCGTGTCTTTACGGCAACGTAAAAGGATTTGGGTAAAACGATCGGCAAAATCAGAATCCTTGCGATATTTCGGACTAAAACAACCAAAGACAACTGGAAAAACATTTTAAAAATTGGCTTAAAAAAAGTGTCGGACCCTAGGTGGGAACGGACTTGAGGGGGTGTCGCATAAACGAGACTAGACTGGATCAAAATGTTTGCTAGATTCTAGCGGCAATTTCATATAACTACAGGTTAAAATTAAAATAGATGTTGTGGAAACCTTAAAAAGTTTGTTACGCGACTCGTGTTACGCGGGAGTCTGGGTGGAGCCTTAGAAAATGGATTGAAAACTCAAGAGAAGTCGATCCGAGAAAACATTTCGAGACTGTATCAAGAAAAAAGTTACAGTCAACCCTGAATTCTCAGATCTACCCCTAGGTGGCTGGTTTGCCCTATTCAAACTAAAGCCAATTAAACCGATTTGGCTTTGGATGGCGTTACAGATGGTTGACTGTATGAAATCAGGCGAATTTCTTGCCGCACATTTGGGGTAAAAAAGAATCGGACTTTAGGTGACTCTAGGTGAGATCAAACTTTCCGGACAATATATTAAAAAACTACCATTTTAACTGGGGGTCGAATGATGACTAACGCCTGCTCCCTTCTCTGTTTTCTGTAGTAGACTTCGAAGCGCTCCTTGTCTCCCTTAAACACCAAATTCAATCAAATTAGTTAGACAATATACCCACCAAAACATTGAAAATCTGGCAACACCTATGTACTGGCCCAAAATCGATCATGTCCTGAGCACTCAGATTTTCCTCCTCTGAAAGGGCTTTAGTTTTGGTTGAATTGCTGGTCTCTGATCTTGGCGATTTTTTTGAGCAAAGACCCATCCTCGGACAGCTCAATGTTTTGGTCGGCAGATTTGGCTAGTTTAAGACTGTTTTCTGGTTGTTGTTGAGATCCTCCGAAGATTTGAGACTTTTTCGCCGTCTGAAAACAAAGATTATTGAGTAAAAAATAGAATATAATTTTATAAATAAGCTAAAGTAGTCAGATGCTATGGGTTGCATTTGACAAGAATATAGGATTGACTGTAAATTCAGTTTTGTAATTTTGCAAAATTTTACATGTCTTGAAGCATCCTCTCCAATACGCTGCGATACTTTTTGCAGATTTTCCAGAAAATCGGTCAGTTCAGAATACTAAAGCAAAACACATTATATTGAAAAAAGCAAGCCAATCTGACAGATTTTTCCCTAATCTGATCCCCTCATTGGATCGATGGATTGAGTAAGGAAGCTGGCGAAACGGTACTTCTGCAGCTGGTTCAGGTAATTGTGCTCTAAGTCCTCAAGCACTTTAAGTGCTTGAAGGTATCTAAAAACACTAAGGTTGCAAAAGAATAAATAAGTTAAATACTTTTTGTTTTTCATTAATTTTTGTAAGGTAGCATAGTGCTCTAGGGCAGGCAAACACATGGAAATCTGGTCGATGGCTACATTGGCGTTTCGTTGCAACTTCCTGTATCTCACAATCTCCATGCTCTTCTGTAAAATAACCTTATTTTAGGATCTTTTTGTTTGCTTCTACATGCAAAATAGCTGTTTTCCATTACTGTCCCGTTAGATTTTTGCATTTTCCACCAAATTTAGTTTGTTAAAATTTTTTGTTCGACTCCGTTTTACTAAAGTCGAAAAACGAAGAAAAGGTCGACAAAATAACTAAAAATTCCAATTATGCAAACAAAATTCTGTGTAAAGTGATCAATGCCTTTTTTAAAGGACCCACGGCCTTTGAAAGCGCCCAAAATATAGGTGATCCAAACGTGTTTGCATGGCGCAGTAGGTAACGCTTTCAGTGAGACCATTTTACACTCAAGTAAGGCGGTTTTCCTTGAACTCACAAGTTCAAGCCTACCGACCGCTTCATTTTTTGTTTTTTTCTGCAGCTCTTTTATTATTATTCCATTCGACGTAAAATCAAAAAGTAGATGCAGGTCATAAATATCAGATTTTCAACTTTTCCTATAAAATTTTGAGTACAGGTCAGATGAAAGTGAAGACTTTAGTCAAATACAAGGCGAAAAGTTACATGAAACTTTAATCGCATCAAAAATAGCCAAAATCGTATTCTCAGTAACAATTCATATACCAAAATGTAGCCCTGGATCTCCTCTAAAAATAGGAGGAGATCTTTGAGGAGACTAGGGATTTAACATTGTTTTTAAATGTTAAAAACATCAGTAAGGAGGGTTTGGGCTGTGCCGCAAAAATCTGGCCCGGCCTGTGGACAGGTCCGGGCCCACATACCTTGAGCAAATCGATGCTGTCCCCTTGAATATGTTCATTGGTCTCCTCTGCCATTTTCTTAAACACATGACATTAGCGAAATTGGATGAGAAAATTGATTTGGGATATATGCCTTGATTTCGCCGCATTTTTCGCTCAAATTAGACAGTTGGCGCATGGAGTCAAGGAAACCTGAAGTCATCTTCGTTTTGATCCAACTTACATGACAAAAAATACCCTGGTAGTGGTAAGTGCACACTTTCAATATGTTCTTGTCGTAATGGGCAATTCTTCTCTCTAGAGCCCTTGTGAAATTATGCACATCTCCAGTGTCATATATTGCTCTAAAATTTGAATTTTTTGGTGAAGGAAGAAAATTATATGTACACAACCTTAACACCAATCCAACACTAGTGGAATCCGTAGTTTCTAGTTCGTATAAGCAAAACTCCTGTTCTGCACTCATTTCCAGACCTAAAATGAATTAAATGAATGACTAAACACCATCTTTTCAGGTTGGACACCATCCCTTCTAGTTCTTATACAGTCAAACCACCCCAGGGGACCGGCCTTAGGGTGGCGGGGGTGATTGGGTCAAATTTGGCATGCCGGGGTTGTGACGCTAGTTTTGCCAAAATTTCACTTCCAATTCATTTTAAGCTCTCATTTATGAAAAGTCGATGTTGGTGTTTGCCAAAAAATGGTGTTTGGACTGTGTTTTCTTGATTGTTCGAGTCAAACTGCTCGACCAACCCCCTGCGTTGAGTCATTTTTGGCTAAAATATGCTTTATGGCTGTTGTTCGATGTTGCATTTAAACCAACCAGCAATTTTGAGGTAAGGACTTTTTCAAAAGCCCTTTTCAGACTCTCGCGAGACAAATTTCAACTAGTCTGTAAGAGGAACTATTTAGTTTGACCGCGAGACATTTTATACTCAAAATGATCAGCAGAATCTGGCGAGCATTTTGGTTTCAAAAGTTTCCAAGAATAATACAAAAAAGTTTGGCATTGCAGCTTGTCTCGTGACTTTGTGAGGTGTCTCGCGGGTTGGGGTCACGAGACAAGCTCCAGTGCCAAACTTTTTTTTAATATTTTTGGAAACCTTCAATGCCAAAATTCTTGCAAGATTCTGCTGATCATTTTAAGTATGAAACGCCTCGACGTCAAACTAAAAAGTCCCTCTTACAGATTGGTTGAAATTTGTCTCGCAAGAGTCTGAGGAGGGCTAAAGAAAAAAAACCTTTGTCCAAAACTTGGAAAAAGACAGAAATTGAAGAAACTAGCGCCAGTGCTCGTGCTTTTGCTAAGCTAACTGAACTCTGATTTAGCTATGTATATTCAAATTTAAAGTGCATTTTACGACCCCAGCCTAGAATCGCCTGTTATTTCAACGTTTTAGTACTTAAAACATGTTTTTAGGATTGGGAAGACAATTTCTCGTAAAAAAAATTTTTGAACAAAAATTTTTTTGCCTTGGGGGACCAAGGTAAAGAATTTTTGAAGGGTACCTGGATGCCCATATTTATTGACTTTTTACTTTATTTTTCTCACTGAAACTGCCCCCTTCAAGGGCGCAGGGGGCTTGGTTGCTTGGGGTTGAGATACGCACACACACTTACCTTAGACATGATTCCGAGCAAGACTCTTGATCAAACAGACTGTTTTTGCCCAGTTTCAGTGAGAAAAATAAAGTAAAAAGTCAATAAATATGGGCATCCAGGTACCCTTCAAAAACCCTTTACCTTGGTCCCCCAAGGCAAAAAAAATTTTTTTGTTCAAATTTTTTTTACGAGAAATGGTCTTCCGAATCCTAAAAACATGTTTTAAGTACGCCTTGTGTACTAAAACGTTGAAATAACATGATTTCCGGCGATTTCTAGGCTGGGGTCGTAAAATGCACTCCGGCCAAATTTGACTGTACAGCTAAAAATTGGCGACAACAAATAATTCAACTCACATGCCGACGAACTTCCCGTGCTTGTGCCCTCACCCGTATCCGCTGTGTTGGTGCTCACAGTCGAGATTGTAGCCATAATGCAGCAAAAAGTGCCGAAAGTTTTCTTTCGGCACAAAAAGTCCTAATCTCAGAGCATCAAAGAAAATCCAAATTAAACAAAAGAAAAATCAGTTTTTAGTTTGGCATTGTGATAAATTCAAACCCCAATTTTGGAGTAAAATGTTCTCCTGTGTGTTCTAGACTTTTTGAAGGACGTATCAAAAGCATTTGATGGCTGTAAGGGCAGTTGCAAACTACTTGCTTAGTCTGCCTTCTTTCCATTCATTTGGTCTCCTCCAATTCACCCTTCCTTAATTTTGTGGAAATTTATCTTTTCTTTTGGTCTTTTGTTGATAATTCGACGGTTGGTTGATGACTCAGCACTGTGCTTTTGTTCAATTCCTTATTTTATCTGGACTATAACTAGTGTTTGGGAATCGTAAGCTTAGCAAATTGGTAGCCTTACCAACTGGTTGTGTTTTGACTGACAACTTTGCTCGTATCTGCCAATTTTGCAAGGATTGATGTGCACAATTTTGTTAACCTTTTTTTCCTGATGTACATTTTAATTGTTGTCCATTTTTATATTTTTTTGCAGTTGCGAACTTTGTTGTAAAATTTTTTTACTTCAGCCGGGTTATATTATTGCCTAAAATTACGAAGGAAGTCCATTGGGTGTCGAAAAACCAGGCCTATATTGGTCAAGAATTCTTTGTTAATTAGCTGTAGCTAGGCCGAGATATCACTTTTCAAATTTTATTCTATGCGATTTTTTGTATTTTTCTTAAAATTTTTATTTATTTTTTGTTTTCTCGTTATAAGATCATGAATCATGAATCACGTGATCCTTAGACAACATTTTTTGAGTAAATCCTAGTAACCTGGACTTGGTATTCTTTTGGTTATCATTCATCTTTTTTACGTTGCTGCTATAGGAGATTTTCAAGGATCTTGAAATTTTGGTCTTGAAAAATAACTTACCGTATTATCTTTAATAGACGGGCCCCCTAAAGACGTTTCACCCCCAGTAAGTCAATAACTGAAATGATCGTTAAAATTTGCGCGTTTTTTTGAGTAATAAGTTTCTTTGTTCAAATGAGTCTGTTTTTGGCTCCGAATAAATAGACGTCTGCTGAAATTCTCCGTTCAAGGCGAAAATTCGACAGTTCTACGATGATTGGATGCTCCATGGCGATAAAAAATGACGAAAGGAGGGAATCTGAAAGCTGCACCAATGGCCATCTACCTGCAGTGGATCCTGGACGCATGGGAAAGCCTGCCGAAGCCGCTCATCGTCGAATCATTCAAATCATGTGGGCTCACTAATTCAACTGATGGAAGCGAGGATAACAAGATACACTGCTTCAAGGTAGATGGTCCAGTGCCTACTGGTCGAAGCAAGCTGCAAATGGCGCGGGAAGAAAAGAAGTTGGCTGAGCTCTTAGAAGATATAGATCTCGGTGAAGACGAAGATTTATTGAATGATAGCAATACGTCCATTGAGTGTTAAATTGTTTGATTGTCTAAGTTTTAAATAAAAATGTGAATTTAGAAGTTCGAAGAAGTTCGTTGGCAAATTTTAATGGCTGGATTTCTTTGGTATAAAACTTTTACGAAACAAAAAATAGACGGGTCCTCTCTATTAGAAGGGCCCTCTCTGATAGACGAGCCCCCTCTGAGGGGGATTGGGCCGGCCCGTCTATTAGAGAGAATACGGTATATCTGTATTTTTTCTTTGAGCTACAAATATTAACTCATATGGCTGATTCGAGACGGTTTTTCGCGGGATTTTAAATTTCTGAAAAGTAAATATCAGAATTCTGCGTATTTAATATATTTCATATATTTACATTTCCTGAACCGTTTGCTTATTCTAAACTAAATTTTATTATATTTATTTTCGTTTCAGCTTTATCACTGACTTAGCAGTAGCCAGTAGTTGCACCAGTGGTTGCAATTGCTAGAGGCCAAAATGAGTGAAGAGCATGCCATCCCCTCCACCAGTGCCAATCACGACCATTGCTCAGCCCCTAACAGACTCAACTTCGAGGACAAGATCTGGAGGGTCAACAACAGTTTGTCCAGGAGACATGATGAGGTGGGTTGCTCACCTGTTTTTAAATTACGATCTATTCGTGTTTTCTAGCTGAAACACTACTGGTCGGAGGCAAGACGTGAAGAACTAAACCAGCTCAAAACAATAGTTGCTGACTCCAAAAAGCATTACTACGAGAGCAATCAAGAAGAAAGACAACTGGCTCAGGTCATCAACGACTTGCAAGCTCAGCATCTGGCTAAGGTAGGTAGCTTTAATGTTTAACAAACCCTGAAGATGTCCACCCATTATCAGGTTATAATTAGAGTTGTGCATTTGCCTTTTTGCGATGTTAGCGATGCGATATTTTTGGTCAAAAAAATTGCGAAAAATTGCGGTCAATATTGAATTTCGGGTGCCATCATCGCATGCGATATTTTAGTATAAAATTTGGGGCCCTATATGAGAATGGTATTGTTTTTTTGCCTTGGTCCCCCCTGTTGTTTTTTTTTTATGAATTTTTAATCAAATCTTTATTCAAATCTACAACAGACAACAGGCAAAAAAACTATCCTATTCTCATATAGGGCCAAATTTGGGATGCGATATCGCTGTTCGAAAAAATTTTTGTTTAAAAATACGCGGGCCTTTTTTTGACTAAGTTATAAAATAACCTCAAAATTAAAAAGGTGGGCACATACGTTAACTTCTTTTTTACACATTTGAGGAAAAAGAACCTAACATCTTCTCTTAAACAACAGAAGCAAAGTTCTACAAACACTGTAGATACTTGTATAAGCGCCCCCTCTACTTTGAGGGTCTGTATCTCGGGGCAGAGCAAATATTTTGCAGAGCTGTTTTTTGTATTTTTTTAACTCCCACGAGCCCTACCGATTTTGCTTTTGGTTGTCACCCAAAATTTTTTCCGATTTTCGGGGGTTGAAAAATAAGCGCTTATGAGAGATAATACGGTAACTCATTGCTTGGAAATGTCAAAAAAGACATAATACGCGCATTATTATTAACATAAAAACGAAAAAAAAATTAACGATACTTAGCAAATTTGCGATGCGATACATCGCATCGTGCACAGCTTTAGTTATAATGATGGGTGCTGTGCTCATAAAGCCTTGTCATAATAAGCCTTGTCTTCCCGGTACTCATGTCGTTTAGTCCCCCCCCCCTTTTTGAAATATTTTTCAAAATTTTTGTTGTTGAGCGGATTAATTCAGATTAAAAATGAGCAGATATAACATAAAACTAAAAAAAATTAGGAAAATATTTCAAAAAAGGGAGAGGGGGGACCAAACGACATGAGTACCATTGCTTTTTTGGCTACGAGGTGCCTAAAAAACACAATGATTTTTTTGAAAATTTTGCGGAGGTAGTCTGTTGCGCGAATTTTGCGACAGAATTCGAATGATGTCTATAACACAGAAAAACGAAATTATCTTCCTGCGAAATCTTCCAGTATGCCCACGCAATGTTTGAATTCCTGGGCACCACTTTTTAGGGGGACAAAATCAATTTGAATATTGACGAAAAAAACGGGCACTACTTTTTTATGCCGCAATAATACTTCTGCAATTTTACTTTTTCAGTTAGCTGTAAATAGTGTTTAAACGCCTACTAAGTAATTTTTATACGATAAAAACGATGTTTTCTAACATTTCTCTTACTAAACAGTTAGGGTTTCAAAAAAAATTGGTCACCACAGGTTGACCAATTGCCTTAGTCCCCCAAGCTAATTAACCAAAAAGGGTACCTGAACGAACGCCTGACGATTGGATACAAAAACTGATTGGATACACCGATTGGATACACTGACGGTTGGGTACAGTTTAAAATTTCATTTTTATTACTTGATTCAAGCTCAAGCGGGATAGCCAACTATACACTAGGATGGACTCAAACATATTTTACTAACTTTTTAACAGTTAGAAAAACACTTTTGAGCCCGTCCTAACATATGTTAGCCTACCCTAAGCCTAAGGCTTAGCCTAAGTTAAAATAAATTTAAGCACAAAAATCTAAACCCAAAATTACCACAGTAGGGCCAAAAATAGGTGCTGCATGGATTATAGATAGAAATGGTACCAATTACCATGGTTTGGTAAGGCTGAAAAGAGGTTTTGTTGTATCCAATCCCACAACTTTGGTAAAATTTAGTAATTTAGTGTATCCAACCGGTGTATCCGACCGTCAGTGTATCCAACCGGTGTATCCGACCGTCAGTGTATCCAATCGGTGTATCCAATCAGTTTTTGTATCCAATCGGTGGTATACCACCTGGACATCCTTGAAAAGACCAAAAAAAATAGGATTTGAACATATTTTTGTTAGCTGGGACCTACCGCATAAAGAAACTGTGGTATGCATACTGTTTATATGCATCCAGAGTCACTTTCGAGCGATTTGTGTCTAAGGTATGTGGGTATGCGCATCTCAACTCCACGCCCCCTGGGCCCCCAAAGGGGTTTGATGGGTTAGAGATGTGTGCACTCACTTACCTCAGACATAATTCCGAGCAAGACTTTTGACAATAAATGCATTAAAGATTCTTTTTGACCAGCTCCAGTGACCAAAAACGAGGTAGGATACCTTAGTATAAGATATTTCACCTTGGGGGACCAAGGCAATTGGTCAACCTGTGGTGACCAATTGCCTTGGCTGTTTTCAGAGATTACCAAATCATCCAATCGAACCGAAAATATATATTCTCATATGTTTGTTAAACTCCCTATAAATGGTATTTCTTTAGCAACGAGAAGTGCAGGAGTTGGAAGACACAGACTTGGTAACTTAGAACTTCAAAATTCCTAATGATCCACAAATCCCATACAGATCTACAAAGACCTGACTCAAGCCCAACAAAAACTGTGTTTGGTGGAGGAGAAGTACAAGAGAAGCACTTTCTCCAACATCCGAGAAGAACAGGTGCAGGTCAATGAGGTGAACAGGATCAAAAGGAATATTTCCAAGCTGGCCAAATACATCCCACTGGTCGAGCAACGCAAATCACTGGAAGCCCAGATCAAAGCTGATCGCCACAAAAACAGGGTAGACGTGTGGATGTAGTGCAAGTTAAAAGTACTAAAATAAATTTTTTCTAGACCATCCGTCTACAGATGCGCGCAGCCCAAGACAAGATCCGAGATGCTCGCCATAAAATTAAAGCCCTGCAAACACCTTTTCTGAGGTTGAGGGAAGTGCTGGCTGATTTGAAGGTGGAGAAAAGGAACTTGATTGAGAAGTACAATGATGAGCGCACCAACTACAGTGCTTGGCTAAAACACAATGTGGGTTGTTTTTGACTTCAAAAACGGTCTGCTAAATTACACCGGCCCCAATTTCCAATAATGCTCGGGCTCAGAGGTTTCAGAAATTTCAAAAAATGTCAAAAAACGGAGCCAAAGATCAGAACATTTCGTTGTGGTTTTTGCAAAATTTCAAGTAACTTTATATTTACCATTTTTAGCTAGAAAAATTTGGGTAAAGCGACGTTTCACCCCCTTTTGGACATTTGTCCATTTTTGTTGTTGAACAGATTAATTCAGATTAAAAGTCACTTTCGACTGATTTGTGTCTCAGGTATGTGGGTGTGCGCATCTCAACCCCAAGCCCCCTCCATGCATCAAGAGTCATTTCCGAGTGATTTGTGTCTCAGGTATGTGGGTGTGCGCATCTCAACCCCAAGCCCCCTCCATGCATCCAGAGTCATTTCCGAGTGATTTGTGTCTCAGGTATGTGGGTGTGCGCATCTCAACCCCAAGCCCCTCCATGCATCCAGAGTCATTTCCGAGTGATTTGTGTCTCAGGTATGTGGGTGTGCGCATCTCAACCCCAAGCCCCTCCATGCATCCAGAGTCATTTCCGAGTGATTTGTGTCTCAGGTATGTGGGTGTGCGCATCTCAACCCCAAGCCCCTCCATGCATCCAGAGTCATTTCCGAGTGATTTGTGTCTCAGGTATGTGGGTGTGCGCATCTCAACCCCAAGCCCCTCCATGCATCCAGAGTCATTTCAGTGATTTGTGTCTCAGGTATGTGGGTGTGCGCATCTCAACCCCAAGCCCCCTCCATGCATCAGAGTCATTTCAGTGATTTGTGTCTCAGGTATGTGGGTGTGCGCATCTCAACTAAGCCCCTCCATGCATCAGAGTCATTTCCAGTGATTTGTGTCTCAGGTATGTGGGTGTGCGCATCTCAACCCCAAGCCCCCTCCATGCATCCAGAGTCATTTCAGTGATTTGTGTCTCAGGTATGTGGGTGTGCACATCTCAACCCCAAGCCCCTCCATGCATCCAGAGTCATTTCCGAGTGATTTGTGTCTCAGGTATGTGGGTGTGCGCATCTCAACTAAACCCCCTCCATGCATCCAGAGTCATTTCCGAGTGATTTGTGTCTCAGGTATGTGGGTGTGCATCTCAACCCCAAGCCCCCTCCATGCATCCAGAGTCATTTCCAGTGATTTGTGTCTCAGGTATGTGGGTGTGCGCATCTCAACCCCAAGCCCCCTCCATGCATCCAGAGTCATTTTCCGAGTGATTTGTGTCTCAGGTATGTGGGTGTGCATCTCAACCCCAAGCCCCCTCCATGCATCAGAGTCATTTCCAGTGATTTGTGTCTCAGGTATGTGGGTGTGCGCATCTCAACCCCAAGCCCCCTCCATGCATCCAAGTCATTTTCCGAGTGATTTGTGTCTCAGGTATGTGGGTGTGCGCATCTCAACTAAGCCCCCTCCATGCATCAGAGTCATTTCCGAGTGATTTGTGTCTCAGGTATGTGGGTGTGCGCATCTCAACCCAAGCCCCTCCATGCATCCAGAGTCATTTCCGAGTGATTTGTGTCTCAGGTATGTGGGTGTGCGCATCTCAACCCCAAGCCCCCTCCATGCATCCAGAGTCATTTCCAGTGATTTGTGTCTCAGGTATGTGGGTGTGCGCATCTCAACCCCAAAGCCCCCTCCATGCATCCAGAGTCATTTCCGAGTGATTTGTGTCTCAGGTATGTGGGTGTGCGCATCTCAACCCCAAGCCCCTCCATGCATCAGAGTCATTTCCAGTGATTTGTGTCTCAGGTATGTGGGTGTGCGCATCTCAACCTAAGCCCCCTCCATGCATCCAGAGTCATTTCCAGTGATTTGTGTCTCAGGTATGTGGGTGTGCGCATCTCAACCCCAAGCCCCCTCCATGCATCCAGAGTCATTTCCGAGTGATTTGTGTCTCAGGTATGTGGGTGTGCGCATCTCAACCCCAAGCCCCCTCCATGCATCCAGAGTCATTTCCGAGTGATTTGTGTCTCAGGTATGTGGGTGTGTGCATCTCAACCCCAAACCCCCTGGGCCCCCAAAGGGGTTTGATGGGTTAGAGATGCGTGCACTCACTTACCTTAGACATAATTCCGAGCAAGACTTTTGATCATATGTGCATTAAAGACTTTTTTTTTTGACCAGCTCCAATGATCAAAAAACGAGGTAGGATACCTACCTACCAGTATAAGATATTTCACCTTGGGGGACCAAGGCAATTGGTCAACCTGTGGTGATTAATTTTTTTGGCTGTAAAGAGCTAATTTAATAGTGTCTAAGATGATTCTGGTTTCAGGGTTCATTCATTCACTGAAATCAATCCCACCACTTTTCCATATTTTTCAAAGTATGGCGCACGAACTTTGTTTGATCATAAAGATTTCAAACAACAATGACAACAATTAAACAGTTACAACAACTTCAAAATGACTGTTGGCAAACGTTATTGGAACACCGTATTTCCTCTAATAGGAGCCCCATGGGCGCTTATTTTTCAAACCCCCAAAAATCTGAAAAATTTGGGGTTGATCTTAAGACTTTTGCGTGAAATTTTAAAATGTAAAAAGTGGGACGAGTAGAACTCGTGGGAGCTAAGAAAATGCATTAAACAGCTTTGCAAAATATTCTCGCGGGGCTGAAATACAGGTCTTCAAAGTCAGGGGTGGGCGCTTATTAGAGCATGTGCGCTAATTAGAGGAAATACGGTACAGTCGAACTTGTCTATAACATAACTCTACAAGGGACCACAGGCAAAAAAGCAAAACAAATTTAGAAATAGTTAACTGTAGGAGGGGGGTGTTATTAGAGTACAAGGGACCACAGGCGCCTATCGGCGCCTCTATAGTATTTCGAAATTTCAATGAGGGGCTATGACTTCATTCATAAAAATAGGTATATCCCCTATTAGAACTCATTTTTTTCGCCTGTTCTTTTTTTAAACGAAAGCTGACATTCTGGGGAACACGATGGTATTAGCGACAATTAGCTATCTACGACCCGTTCTGGCCTTCGAAGTAAAAAAGCGTTAACCACCCACCCACACATGCCAAATACTATATAAGATATAGCATAACTTGAAGATCAGTTTGGTTGGTCTGATTGAAATGAGACCAAAGTGAACCTCTATATAACATAAAACTCTGTATAACATAAGGTTTTTCCTGGCCGCACCCGAAAAAACATCCCGCTTAAATTTCTCAAAAACTCAGATTTGTTTTGTCTAGATAAGAAATTTGTTTACATTCAGGTAGTCATGAATCAAAAATCATCATTTTCTTTTGTGTTTCTCGTTTGTGATGCGTAATTATATTTTTGGAATGGTTACTCAATATAACATAACGTTTTTGGTGGTCCCTTGAATTATGTTATATAGAGGTCGACTGTAGATGGAAGCTCTTGTTGCTGTTTTGACTTTTGCCAACTATTTCCTAGATCTGGCGAATACACCCTCCATCCAACACTCGAGTAGATCAGCACATTGACTTGGAAAAGCTTTGAGGCGGCATTTTCGTTAAAAAATGAGGGAATACGTCTTATAGCACGGTTTTTTACGCAACTAGACTGAATAAAAATTTCCAAAAAAATCAACAGGGGGACCAAGGCAAAATTAGCGGTTCACCACTTTTTGGACATTTGTCCAAAAAGTGGTGAAACGTCTATGCACTAAAATTTGTTCTATCAAAATTTTATCATGAATCCGAGTCACAAATAAAATTTTTTTTTTAAATTTTGCCTGCTGAGATCGGACAAACCTTTTTTTTTTCTTTTTAAAAGCACCTTTTTCTGTCGCAAAATATTTTTTGTTACAAAACCTCCCCCTACTAGCAACACCTAGCCCATTTTTTTGTCTAAAATGCCTTAGAGTAGACCCTCGCCATAGTGACACCCCAAGGCCGGTGCCGAGGGGTGTCACTATAGCGGGGGTTGACTTTACTAATTTAGCGTTAGGAACTATTTTAGTACAGTCGAGTCTCGTTTAACCGACACTTCTATTATCCGACACCCTCAGTTAACCGACACACCTCGGCGGGTTCCTTCCAATGAAACTACCCCTGATAAACCGACACCTTGTATATTTACGAAATTTTTAAAAAGACACCCTTGAGATTTTTTAGTCTAAAAGTCTCGCTTAACCGACACCCTCGATTAACCGACACCCTCGATTAACCGACACCTAAGGCTGGTCACGATGGGTGTCGGTTAATCGAGACTCGACTGTACTAGGTACTATTTCGGTACTTAGTACTATGGTTAAAAAACACACAGATGTGCATTCTTCTTGTCTTAGTAACAATTTTTCTTAGGTATTTTATGTTAAAAACAAACAAACATATGTGCAGTGTGTCTTTTCTTTTAATAGAAAAAGTACTTCGAGTACTAATTTAGCACCAGGTACTAAAATAGTATTTTGTACTAAATTAGTACCTCAGTACTTTATGGTACTATTTTAGTACTTCGATAGTACTATTTTCTCATGAGTTAGTACCCAAACCGTCCCCCTGGATAACCCTAGAAAATAAATGATAATTGTCGTTCCCACTCTACAAATGTTTTCAGAAAGTCAACAAGACTTCGTCCACTTTTCCGTCTGCCATGCTTCAGGACCAATGTACGGTTTGACTTTATACCTATTTGCTCGCCCATATACTCATGTCCACAAATTAAGTTGGTGACTCGCTGGACTTATTCCACATCCAAAAGTCAAATTGCAAACGCCTTATTCGCTACCTCCAAAGTCTTCAGTCCTGTTCAGCGCTCAACTTTCTGGATGGGGCAGTAGAGCACACCAACCACCACCACCAACATCACTTCAACGACTCTTCTGACTCAGCGGAGGAGCTTCCTGAGTCGTTCAAACACATGAACGTAGTGCGACCATCTAGCCAGCAACACAAGGTCCAGATCACCAACCGAAATGTCAAGAAGGTGGTCAAGAAGCAGGCGATGGTAGGCTCAGCTTTGGGGGGACTTGAGACCAGGTCTCATTTTTGCTCTTTTCAGCCTCTTTCGCATGGCATTGATTACATCAAAATGGTAGGTCTCCTTACCTATTTACTGGAATGTGGGAACTAAAACACATTGTAGTGTTTTGTCTAAACTTTTTTCGTTAAAGGCGTACCAGAGCGTACACGGACAAATGGCGGGGGACTAGTGCTCGTATTCAGGGTAAAATCAAGTACCAAAATGAAGTTTAGTACCATATTGATACCTTTAAAATTCTGACTTTCAGTTGTTTCTAAGTTGTAGAGCAGGCTCGATTTACTTGTAAAAATGCTTTGACCTGTGCAAAAATCATGAGAGGAAGCCGAGATATGGAGAAAATAAAGCGGTGCTAAATGGTACTGTTTTCCTGAATACGAGCACAGAAGTTTTCTTTCTCGAAAAATTTTCACATGCGGTCTTATTTAGATTTTTGAAGTTTCCTGCCCAGTTTTCAAAAGTAGTATAAGGTCATCAATATTAAATTTGACGCAAAACGAGTGAAAAACAGAACGATTCAAAAAAAATTGCTAGTCCCCAGCCTCAACTTTTTGAAACGCGCTGGTATGCCCCTTTAAGTACTTATTTTTTTACCAAAAATATTATTTTGAAACAGCCTAGTAAAGCAAAATTTTCGAGTGAGGATCGTTAAATTTACAGTCCGCCATTGTGTACGAGGCCTAAAATTAGGTTTATTTCGGCAAAATGACCGGCAACATCAGAATCTTCGCGATTTTCGTAACCAGACTGATGAATCATGCTTGGCAAAAGCCTTCGAAAATCAGGCTAAAAAAGTGTCGGACCCACGAACTTGAGGGGGTATCCAATTTATCAGGGGGCGTAATCGTTTTGCCAATGGCATCTTTTTGCCAATAGCTTTTTTCCTCAAGTAATTTTAATTCTTTTTCAGGCAAATTAACACTCATTTTGTAGCTCATCTCACTGGCTACAAAATGAGTGTTAATCTGCCTGAAAAAGAATTAAAATTACTTCAGAAAAGAATCAGGAGTAGTGTGGGTCAAATCACTTTGGGACAATTCAATGGCGCTAGTGAAGAATAGGGTTCCAAAAATCAGCTTGCCCCTGTTGTTTTATTTGTAAAACAACGGGGGGAAAAGCTGTTTTTTATTAAAATTTATAGGACCAAACTAGTTTCTACGAAAAACAACAGGGGGGACCAAGCTGTTTTTCGGAACCCTATTCTTCACTATAGCCCAATTCAATTAGGGACAGCTCAGTTTGGGCCAAAATCAAATTGCGCCAAGATCATTCGGCATATTCGGCAAATATTTACCGAATATTGCAATATTATTTCGGTCCAAACTGAATTGTCCCAAAGTGATTTGGCCCACACTACTCCTGCCCAGAAAAGAAGCTATTGGCGAAAACATACCATTGGCGCAGTGACCTCATTGGCAAAACTTTCATTGACAAAACGATTGCACCCCTTTATCGGCTCGACTGTATTTGTCACTTGTTGAGTGGAGATGTTAATCAAGGTAATACGGTAAATAACTTCCTAATTTCAGTTCAACGACATAGACGTCACACCCCCAAAGCTGATGGCGGATGTGCCTAAAGTGTTGGAAGAAGTTAACAATGTGCTAGCTTTGTACGAACAACAAACCGCCATATCCACAGCCGACGACTACCTTCAGGACTTATGGGACTGTGGCTCGCCCATTCCTTCGCTATTCTCAGCTGGAGGCAGTGAGTGCACCCTCGAGTCTTTGACATCCCCCTTCACTTCACCCCAATCTCTTAGTCGCACAGAGTCTTTTTGCAGGTAAATTTAACACACAAAACAAAAATATTAAAAACATTTTCAGTTTGCCGAATAAGAATGGCAGCGAGGATGCGTCCCAATTCACCCGGGTCTTCTTCCCACAGAATATGACCCAAACGTTTATTGCATCAAAATTCTACTGCTACGGACAACTACTAAAGAAGAATGCATGCTTTGGAAGATATATCGTGCATTCTGGCTCCATTGGCTAAGTTGCTGCCATTCTGAAATTGTCTGCGTACTCAATTTTATTTACAAGCCTTAAAGGGGGGACGTTTACGACTACCTGCTGACATTGATTTCAGGTTACGGACATTTTTCGGCGCTCATTTTTTGGCTGTACTTTTTTTCTGTATTTAGAAAATAATCTGTTAGTACCGTTTTGTAGCTAAGATTCAGGGCTTCAAAATGAGCTATTGACAATTAACATCTAAATACAAAACTTTGGATTAAAAGGCCCAGTCTGACACTAAAAAGGGAGTTGAACATTTTTCGGCCGAAATTGGAGACTCAGTCTCCGATTTCGGCCGAAAAATGTCCAAGCCCCTGTTAAAATGATTATTTTTTTACCTCCAAAAGGCAGTGTGAGGGGTATAGCTGCTGATATTTCTGCTATTCGACTCTTGTGGACTCTTTGAACGGAGAAAATAAAAAACTGCAACTTGAATAGTCATTTTCAACCTAGTAGAAATCAATGTCAAAAGGTAGCCGTAAAAGTCCTCCCCCTTTAAGAAAGCCGACATTAAAGTAAATTAAGGCGAGATTCAAATCACAGCTTCGACTCCACCTAGAGCCTGACCACTTTTTGGAGTCTTTGAAAATCTTTCGCCGGGATACTGATCTTTAACGAAAAAATTATCTGCATAGTATAGTTACTATATAACCATACTTTAAACCCCAAAACTAGACATATTGTAACCTACACCTGCCGACAAATTTCCACAAACAGCCATAACTTTTTTCTGTATCACATTTTGACAAACAGTTTTTGGAAACTTTTTTTTTAGAGAACACATAAATTTTGTTGGCTGTACCTGAAAACAACCCCAAAATACTGATTTCCTGCAGTAAATACATGAAAATGAGTATTTATCGGTCTTTTTACAATCGTAACATTTATTTTTTTGCATCTACATGTAGCCATAGCTGCACGGAAAAAATTTTCGGCACCGGGCGCCGGCACCGGCGCCCGGTGCCGAAAATCGGCGCCGGGAGCAAATTATGGCACTTAATTTTTCTTTCCATTAATTGATTTGTACGAGCCTTTTTTTCGCCCTTTTTTCTAATAAACTTAAAAAATATTTTTGCAAAAAAAACTTTCTGAAAAATTTATTCATCATTTCGGCGCCGAGCGCCCGTGCAACTATGCATGTAGCCCTGAATCTTTATATTCATAACAAATTTTCTCTATTTTTTTCTGAACACATCGAGCCACTTGATAGCTCATCAAGAACTAGAGATCCAGGGCTACATGTAGATCCAAAAAAATAAATTTTACGATTGTAAAAACACCGCTAAATACTCATGTTTATGTATTTACTGCAGGAAATCAGTAATTTTAGCCAATTTTGTTTGGTATATTACCGTATTTACTCTAATTATACCACATAAGGGATAATTTTTCAGCCTCCCGAAAATCGGAAATTTTTAAATTCGATCTCGAGATTTTCGGGTGCTCAACCAAGATCCAAAAAAAAAAAGGGATCGGTAGAGCTCGTGGGAGTTAAGAAAACGCAAAAAACAGCTTTGCAAAATATTGACTCTGCTCCTAGATATATACCCTCAAAGTTGGGGGTGGGGGATAATTAGAGTAAATACGGTATGTGCAAAACACGATTTCCCGATGATTCCCTTGTGGTTTGAGCCTGAACCTATCAGATAGTCTGGATAGGTAAATGCCAACCTAAAGCAAAGGTGAGGCGTCGTTTTGATTGTTTACCGGATTGTTCTAACTGAATAGGAGAAACGCTGAAAAACTCCAAAAAGGGTATCAACTAAGCTGAATTTCATGTGGCCTAAATGCCCTGTTAATTTTTTTGAGTTGGCAGTCTGGCTCTACCTGTTTGTCTTGTGGTTGTAGTTGTTTCTGAGGTTCTTTTTCTGAGACGACCACTTGAGTCTGTTCGAAGTGCGGGTTGACGGCATGCAGTTCAGCATAGCCACTGGCTGAATGCTTCTGTTCAGGCTCTCTTCCACACAATTCCCATACAGTTCTTTTGTTGTTACGTTCCAAAAAGTAGGTGTAGTGGATTCCCGCTCCCTGGAGTATAGCTTGGAAACAAAGGAACTTATTCATAAAAACTTACAATAATTTCAACATTTCCCCTGTCTGTGAACACAAACTCAGAATTGGTCCGATGACCTAGGCGTTTAGTGGATTCACTCAAGTGGATTCGCCCCGGAATACCATTGCTCTCCATTTTATTGGCTAAATTTATTAAGGATTAGTAAGGAGAGACGAAACTGCATTTGGATACCTAAACCAACTGTCTCTCCAAATAGACAATATCTAAAATAAAAAGGACGATTGCTCGAAATAGTAGGGAACAAAATATTTGTTTTTTCGATTCTATTTAGTTTTGCCTTCCGATTCGCAAAAAGGTACTCGAACGCTGAAAAACTCCAAAAAGTGTATCAACTTAGTAGAGTAAATACCGTATTATCTCTAATTAGCGCCCCGGGGAGCTGATTTTTCAACCTTTGTCCAGAGTGAGGGGGGGGGCTTACTAGTGAGGGGGCGCTTTATTTTCGATGTGCCTGCGCGGAATATTTTTATTTCTTGAATACCTGAAGAAAAAAGGACATTTAGGTGAAAAACGATTTTGAAATTTATAATATGTTAAACGAATTGTTTTCTTTTCAGTCGTAAATATTTCTAGATTTTTTTGTAATTCACTGATCCTATATACCACAAGAGAAGAGTCTGCATGTCTATCGCCGCGAAATTATGAAAAGGTCTCAAAATTGTTGTTTGAAAGTTGGTCTTGAGGTCTTTGACGACTCAGTCTTTGAGAGGCACTGTTACTGTCATATCTTTCTATATTTCTGTGTTTAGTCTTCGTCCCTTCTTCGTGGTATCTCAAGAGAAGTCTCGAAGGATCGCATTCTTAAACCCGAGTGGTGGTCATTAAAGGTACTGTGACTGTTATATCTTTCTATGTTTCAGTATAAATCTTTTGTGTTCAGTCTTCGTCCCTTCTTCGTGGTGTCTCAAGAGAAGTCTCGAAGGATCGCATTCTTAAACCCGAGTGGTGGTCATTAAAGGTACTGTGACTGTTATATCTTTCTATGTTTCAGTATAAATCTTTTGTGTTTAGTCTTCGTCCCTTCTTCGTGGTGTCTCAAGAGAAGTCTCGAAGGATCGCATTCTTAAACCCGAGTGGTGGTCATTAAAGGTACTGTGACTGTTATATCTTTCTATGTTTCAGTATAAATCTTTTGTGTTTAGTCTTCGTCCCTTCTTCGTGGTGTCTCAAGAGAAGTCTCGAAGGATCGCATTCTTAAACCCGAGTGGTGGTCATTAAAGGTACTGTGACTGTTATATCTTTCTATGTTTCAGTATAAATCTTTTGTGTTTAGTCTTCGTCCCTTCTTCGTGGTGTCTCAAGAGAAGTCTCGAAGGATCGCATTCAAACCCGAGTGGTGGTCATTCAAGGTACTGTGACTGTTATATCTTTCTATGTTTCAGTATAAATCTTTTGTGTTTAGTCTTCGTCCCTTCTTCGTGGTGTCTCAAGAGAGTCTCGAAGGATCGCATTCGTAAACCCGAGTGGTGGTCATTAAAGGTACTGTGACTGTTATATCTTTCTATGTTTCAGTATAAATCTTTTGTGTTTAGTCTTCGTCCCTTCTTCGTGGTGTCTCAAGAGAAGTCTCGAAGGATCGCATTCTTAAACCCGAGTGGTGGTCATTAAAGGTACTGTGACTGTTATATCTTTCTATGTTTCAGTATAAATCTTTTGTGTTTAGTCTTCGTCCCTTCTTCGTGGTGTCTCAAGAGAAGTCTCGAAGGATCGCATTCTTAAACCCGAGTGGTGGTCATTAAAGGTACTGTGACTGTTATATCTTTCTATGTTTCAGTATAAATCTTTTGTGTTTAGTCTTCGTCCCTTCTTCGTGGTGTCTCAAGAGAAGTCTCGAAGGATCGCATTCATAAACCCGAGTGGTGGTCATTCAAGGTACTGTGACTGTTATATCTTTCTATGTTTCAGTATAAATCTTTTGTGTTTAGTCTTCGTCCCTTCTTCGTGGTGTCTCAAGAGAAGTCTCGAAGGATCGCATTCATAAACCTGAGTGGTGGTCATTCAAGGTACTGTGACTGTTATATCTTTCTATGTTTCAATATAAATCTTTTGTGTTTAGTCTTCGTCCCTTCTTCGTGGTGTCTCAAGAGAAGTCTCGAAGGATCGCATTCATAAACCCGAGTGGTGGTCATTCAAGGTACTGTGACTGTTATATCTTTCTATGTTTCAATATAAATCTTTTGTGTTTAGTCTTCGTCCCTTCTTCGTGGTGTCTCAAGAGAAGTCTCGAAGGATCGCATTCTTAAACCCGAGTGGTGGTCATTAAAGGTACTGTGACTGTTATATCTTTCTATGTTTCAGTATAAATCTTTTGTGTTTAGTCTTCGTCCCTTCTTCGTGGTGTCTCAAGAGAAGTCTCGAAGGATCGCATTCATAAACCCGAGTGGTGGTCATTCAAGGTACTGTGACTGTTATATCTTTCTATGTTTCAGTATAAATCTTTTGTGTTTAGTCTTCGTCCCTTCTTCGTGGTGTCTCAAGAGAAGTCTCGAAGGATCAAGTTCTTAAACCCGAGTGGTGGTCATTCAAGGTACTGTGACTGTTATATCTTTCTATGTTTCAATATAAATCTTTTGTGTTTAGTCTTCGTCCCTTCTTCGTGGTGTCTCAAGAGAAGTCTCGAAGGATCAAATTCATAAACCCGAGTGGTGGTCATTCAAGGTACTGTGACTGTTATATCTTTCTATGTTTCAGTATAAATCTTTTGTGTTTAGTCTTCGTCCCTTCTTCGTGGTATCTCAAGAGAAGTCTCGAAGGATCAAATTCATAAACCTGAGTGGTGGTCATTCAAGGTACTGTGACTGTTATATCTTTCTATGTTTCAATATAAATCTTTTGTGTTTAGTCTTCGTCCCTTCTTCGTGGTATCTCAAGAGAAGTCTCGAAGGATCAAATTCATAAACCCGAGTGGTGGTCATTCAAGGTACTGTGACTGTTATATCTTTCTATGTTTCAATATAAATCTTTTGTGTTTAGTCTTCGTCCCTTCTTCGTGGTATCTCAAGAGAAGTCTCGAAGGATCAAATTCATAAACCCGAGTGGTGGTCATTCAAGGTACTGTGACTCTTTTTATATCCAAATAGTGTTGCTGCTCTGATTCCTACGAAAAATGGCTTACATTTAAACCAAAAAATAAAAAGAGTGTCGGGTATCAAAAACTGATTAAAAAGAGAAACCTGATTCAAAAGAGCAACTCTATAAAATTGCTTATACCATGATTCACATTTTATGTGTCATGTTTCATATCTATTAGTTCATGCCTTATGTATCGTGGGCTATGTGTCATAGCATTTTAGAAGCTTTTCAAAAGGCCGCAGTAAATAAAAATTTCGCTTTTGTGAAACTCGCAACAGCAGGACAACAAAAGAACGCTATTTCAAAACGAAGTAAGCAGTTAACAGCTAAACTGCGGTCTAAATTCAAGTCTCTGTGTTATTGATTGAACTTCCTTAATGTCTCTATGTCATCTTTTGTCTCAAATACAATTCTGTGCTGCTTTATAAGAGTATATAATAATAATAATTTCTTAATGAAAAAGTGGTCTTAAAAGGGACTTATCTGAATAAGTTTGTGTAGGGGCGATGTTGGTTGGTGGATTTTGGGTTGGGGATGGTCCTTATTGAGAGGGGGCGCTTATTGGAGATAATACGGTATGGTATTTTGTTTCATAAACCACAAAAAGCTAAATCTGGTGTTTTTTATGTTGAAAATTTGTTGTTGTTTTATTTTAAAAATTATGCTGGTTTAAAAATTGTTAAAAAATTTACATGCAAGTACACAAATTTATTATTGATTGTCTTGTAATAACTTATTGCTCCAAGGTTGATAATCCTCATTGTTGTTTAATCTTTTTGGTTATTCTTGTTTAATAAAATGGATGCTACCTTTTCGGCTAAAGTTTGATTATAATCTCCCAAAACCGTATTTTAACCACTTTTTAAGACGTTTCAGGCACTGATACGTACAGAAAACATGTTTTTAGTTGAAGGAGAGACATTTGCAGAACATTTGGTGCTACTGGAGAATCCGTTCCCATTTTTTGCCTTGTCCCCCTGTTGATTTTTAGTGTTTGAAAAAAATAGTTTCAAAAATTATTAGTCTCCAAACATTTTTTCCCCAAGTTTTAAGATTTTGTGTTTGCTTGCTTTGCTGTTTCATTTATTTTATCAAAAAACAACAGGGGGACCAAGGCAAAAATGGCAACGGATTCTCCAGTAGTGCCGAACATTTTTCTCTCGAAAAAATCGACTTTTGACCAAAATCATTCTCTTTGCAAATGTTGTGGTGTGGAAATGGAGTATTATCGAGGTATTGTATTAGGTGGTCCAATAAGTTTTGAGAAAAAGTAATGTGCATAAATTTACCAAACTTGAGAAATTATTTGTTTTTTATTTTTGGTCCAATTTTGTTATAACAAAGAGCCGGTTAATACGACATTCAAAAGAGGAGAGAACGGGCTACAAAATGGTATATGACACGTAGAGACATCATTGTCAAATGTGCCAAATGATGCACTTTGAAAATTAAAGCGAATCCACGTACTTTTTCTCAAAACTTATTGGACAACCTAATATGTTATTGTTGGGTTACGAATCAAGAAATCTGAACGTGACGAAAAAAATGAGAATTTTGGGCAAGAAAGCAGCCAAAACACAATTTTGGGAGGTTACCGGATAAAGAATTCCTGCCACCTTTTCGTCTTCAAAATACCGCTTATACTTTTATGTGCATATAAAGAGTATGTCCTTCCTTTGTGGAGGTACGTGTCGCCTCAAATAAAAACTAATGCCTATTTTTTACTAGTCTGCATTGAGTACATTTGAGACCTCAGATTAATTTTACAAACTGGAGAGAGAACTTCAAACAAACTGATCCACCTGGGCATTTTCATACCAACCACTCCAGCCACCACATGACCAGTGTGCAGCCCAACCCTGATCCTGATTGGCTGGCTGGTAATCGGCGATAAGACTAGTTTGGACTCCATGAGCATGGCTATAGACATGTTCAGCACGTTCTCCGCGTGGTTGCTCACCACTTTGGGCACTCCACCTAAATAAAGTGGATGGCAGAGCACGAGGGTTGAAAATTAAAGCAACTCACCCACGATCATGTAGGCATCACCTGATTAAGAATCAGATTCGGTACTTATTAAGATTAGGCCACACCTCGACATTTTGTGTACATAGTCAAAAACCATTTTGATTGCACAGAATTTATTATTTGCAAGGATGCAAGATTGTGATTACACGATTCTAATTTAGATATTATTTGCGATGGAAGAACTTCGGGGCTTTAAGCTGAAAGATGTCTTTGATCGAGTGCAGTGGTCGGATAATCAGTTTCAAGAGTGGTTCCAACATCTTGGTCTCCTTCATGAAAAGGGAACTTGTATCTGTGGCAATGAAATGAGGTTGCGGCAGCGAACAGATTAAAACTTCCCAAAACTTTCCTGAATAATAAATTCTGTGTAATCAAAATGGTTTTTGACTATGTACACAAAGTCGAGGTGTGGCCTAATCTAAATAAGTACCCAAAGTTAAATCAAAAAAATCGGTCAAAATATAATTTATTCCATTAGTCAATGATACACTGTATAAGAATTTCAAAAAGCAATACCAATGGTCTCCACTTTGTAGACGTCATGCTAAAAAGGCAATAAATACAATGCAACGTAAGTATGAAATCCACTTAATGCAATATTATCTAATATAGTATTTGGCATGTGTGGGTGGGTGGGTAGGTAACGCTTTTTTACTTCGAAGGCCAGAACGGGTCGTAGATAGCGAAATCACTTTTGTCGCTAATACCATCGTGTTGCCAAGAATGTCAGCTTTCGTTTTAAAAAAAGAACAGGCGAAAAAAATGAGTTCTAATAGGGGATATACCTATTTTTATGAATGAAGTCATAGCCCCTCATTGAAATTTCGAAATAACTGTACTATACAAATAACTGTACTGTACTTTACTATAGAGGCGCCGATAGGCGCCTGTGGTCCCTTGTGACCTAATATTGCATTAAAAATCCACAAATTTTAGACCAAAAGTTTTTGGAAAGTCATCCTTATCATTTAAATGTCTTTTTCAATCCAAATCTATTGAGATTCTGTCGAAATAATTTGAGGTAGATTTCTAATACATTTTTTAAAAGAGGTGAATAGTGCAAATTGTCCTGATCTCAAAGGATTCAGATTTCTAAAAAACTTTGCCTATGAAAATCAAAAATTTGGCCCTATCCCTCAATGGGTACCGATTTTAAAGCTTGGTACCCCCTGTTGTTTTTTTGCTTAACTTTGGAACAAAATTTAGCAAAATCTATTCAAGATTGATAACTTCTTTTACTTTAACAGGCTGCTAACGTACTATTTTTGCTTTTCCGGATAAGGTTATCCGGCGCTGCCGGAGTATACCCCCCAAATGAAATTTTTGTTGAACTCCTTCAAAACACCATTTTAACCATTTCCTACACGTTAAACACGATAAATTTCAGAAAAAAATTTTGTTAGGATAAATGACTATTTTGCTGTATTTTAATCTGTTTTCACTGGAATGTTGAAAGAGCCTCTATATGCATTTATGATCAAGAGTCACCTTTATGGGCATATACCCTTTCCCCTCCTTTGCAATGAGGAGTAAGTTGGGTCTTTGGTAGCGAAGCGGCCAAACATAGCTAAAATCTAGGATACCTGGAATACCTTAAAAAGTCATTTACCCTAAAAATGTTTTTTTTCTGAAAATTGACATTTTATAAAGAAAAGTAGGTGAAAACACCTTTTTATCGTGTTTAACGTGTAGGAAATGCTTAAAAATGGTTAAAATGGTGTTTTGAAGGAGTTCAAAAAAATTTCATTCGGGGGGGTGTATACTCCGGTAGGGTCGGTTATCCTAATATTCACTATAAAATTTTGTTCAATAATTTAGTAAAAAAAACAATAGGGGGGACCAAGGGGTAGGGCCGAAAATTTCGAAAGTTCCTATCCAGGTTTTTGTTAATTAATCTAAAGTTCTAAATTTACCCAATGTTTTGCTGTCCAAAACATTGTTGAGCCAAATAATAATATAATAATTTTAAGTATTAAGTATTTTCGCGGCAAGAAAAAAAATTTGTTCTAAAATATTTATCTAAATGACCCACCAGTCCAACCAGTCTGTCAAATCGAAGGTACAAGTCGTTGAGCATGTGGACCACATTAAATAGAATAATTTGTTTAATACAATTAAATTAAACCAAAAGTACATCATAAGGTGTGCACTGGCTGCATATGTTTGTAAAGGTTACCTAAAATTCACTTTTCTAAATATTTATCCAGAAAAATACCTAATCTAGTCAAACGCACTATATCAGTGAACAAAACCTACAAAAAGCAGATTTACTTGCAACACAAATACTGTTCCGGGAATTCTCTGGCCTCTACTGCATCCCCTTGCCTCAGGCTATCTGTAATTTAGAAGTTGATGGCATCAAGTATACAACCACAAAAAAAATTATTTGATTCTGAGATTTGGAGATTTGTAAAAATCAAAACTGGTCAAAATGGAATTTTTCGGTCTAAACGTATCTCACTATGTTTTTTTACTGGATCTGGGTAAGATGACTTTTGACAGATTTTGTTTTTGACGATGATTGTGCCCACTAAGTCTGCTGGTTACTCACCCGCAATAGACTTGGGCATCAACTCACACAACAGTTCTTCAGTTTTGTGTCTTTCCGCCTCCAATTCATTGGACATTGTTTTTAAGCTTCTTGTGGCCTCTTCCATGGTCTTGCTTAAAGCAAAATTAAAGCTAAGTTGTAAATACTTGACTAAAAATAAAAAAAAAGTTACTTCCACTCCACTTGGGACCTTCTCTGTTGATTAAGCATAATCAAGTCCCTAGTCACATCGTATTTGGAGAGGTTGGCCAGAGTTAGACCACGATCTTTCAATTCGCCTACTGTAGCCAGGTTGAGGGAGCACTCAAATAGGAGATTAAATTTGTTTAATAAGGTCTAAAAACCCTACAGTCGACTCTCGATAACCCGCCAGCCTTGCAGCCTTTGGTCCGACACTTTTTTTAGCTCAACTTTTGAAAAAAGCTCAACTTTTTTGCCGAATATGATTCGTCAGTCTGGTGCAAAATATCTCAAGAATTACGATTTTGCCAATCATTTAATTAAAATGTTTAAAATTTTGTCACTAAGGCCCACCC